>JARHVA010004736.1:0-122500 GCA_037957365.1 Torreya grandis | reverse complement strand
AGGTATTTGTATTAGTTTTGTGTATGGGGTTTTTTAAAAAATAGTCAAAGTCATTTTTTTAGTATTTGGCTTTATAATATCATGTTCGTTTATAGAGTTTAGGTTTTAGTTTATTGTTTTTAGTGTTGGTCTTTATTTTTTGGGATGTGTTAAGTTCATAAATCTTTTATATTATTTTAATTCATGGTTTTTTTATTTTAAAAAGTGTTTTAGTTTTAGTTTTTTTGTTTAAATATATTCATTTAAGTTTCCTTTAAGATTTTGCTTTATTGTATTAAGTTTTATTTATTTTTAGATAAGTTTTATATATTTTTAGATCATATTAGTTAGATTATTACATGACATATTCTTAATTTGGGTTTATTTTTCTTTGTTAAGTTTTATTTTTAGATTTTTATATACTAAGATTTTATAATATTTTTTTAGTAATGTTTTATATTTATATTTTTAGTTTGGATTCAACCACATCAAAGTAATTTTTGTGTGTCAAACCTCAAAAATCAAGAAGAGTCAAGTTATGTTTTAGTATCATTTTCTGAGTCTTCAAATAAGATTTGATAGGAATGTTTTTAATTAATAAAAGTGGGTTGTTGTGACTGATTAAATTATGTGTTTGATCATTTGGCTCTAGCCTAATAAGGGTTATTTTCAATAAAATATATATTTGATGAGGGAGATGCATTTAGATAAATTTACTTCGATCAAGAAATATTACAAGGGGAATTATTCCATTTGGGCATGGACAACAGAGGAAAAATTAGTATCAAAATTAGGGTCTTGAAAAAAATATAGTTTCCTAATTTTGAATTTTAAAAACTATACATTCTATTAAATTTGAATATTGAAAAATATACCATCTATTAATTTTGATTCCTAAAAAATATATAGTCTATTAATTTTAACTCTTGAAATAATACAAAACCTACCAACATTAAGCTTATGTATCTTTGAAAATATAAATTGTTTGAAAATATCCTTCAACAAAATTATATCCCATATTTTTTTATGTTAATAATAGGAGGTCTATATTCTACTAGTGCTTGAAATTTAGGTTGATGATATAAAATTAATATTTATTACTTAATTAGAAAATTTTAACCAACCATTGATATGGGTGTTGTATATAATTATGATGATTACTAGATTTACCATAGAAGGAAGTTTATTGTGTGGGTATTAGGTAATTAATGTCATGGCTAATTTTAGTCCTACCATAGTATGAAAGCATGGTCAAAATTTAGTATTTTAAATACTAAAACATGGTCTTTGGTACTTAAAAATGACAAGCTTGACCCACACTTATCATGCATGACTTGAGAACTCAAATAAGGTCCTACTTTGCTATTCTCTCACTCTTACATGATATATTATGATTAAATCCATCCATTATAATATTATACACCTACAAGAATTGTTACATCCTGAATCCTTCTCTAGACTTATTAACCTATTTATTTGTGGTTCTATGGTTAAAAATTGGTTGCTTTACTATTTTAGTAAGATGGATGATTATTAATGATTATTGATATTTATATTTTGTTTAATTTCATGATCATTAACTTTTTAAGTTAGTTTTACTCATGTGCTATTATACATTATGATCATGATTATTCATTTAAGTAAAAAAAAAAATTTGGATTTTATCATGATACAGACTAATTACCTTTGTTGTTTCAAGGTAGATGCAAGATAAAGTTCACCCTTTAGATGATGAAAGAGGGAGAGTATCACTAGAGAGGGTGGGGCAAATAGAGATGATTGGGGGATGAAAGATAAATGGGAACCCTACACACACCACATAGATTAAAATCTATTTGTTAATTTTTAGTTAATTTGATATTGATTTTAGCTTGCATTTAGTTGTTAATATTTTTTTATACAATTAGATATGATTGATTTTCATGTTTCTATAATACTTTAAACTTGTTTGTGTGCTTGTACTTATGAGTTAAAAATTCCTATATGTTTGTCTTACTTTACATGTAACTTTGTTTTACATGAGTTTTGAACATTGTTATAACATGTTATGCAGTTTAATGAATGCAATATAGATAAAATAAATTGTTGTTGTGAAGTATTTAAAAATAATCCTTGGAACATTTATGATTTTAAGTAAAGTCATTAGGGAATTAATTGATTTTTATAATGGTGATAATACTTGGAATAAGTTAGTTTATGTATATTAGTTAAGGCATAATGTTGAGGAATATTAAAAGCCTAGATTAATCTTTGATTTAAGCATGGTTATTTTACAAAGTCAAAAGACTTTCGAATCATGAATTTTTGCATGATATTTGATGCTATTTCAAAGTCAATGTGATATACAATTTTTTACGTATTTTTCTATGATTAGGGTTTTTTAAGGAATTATTGGTAGTGGAGAAGAGCTTGACAGCCATGCTAAAAATTCTACAAGTTTATTTTTAATGCATGAACATCTCTGCTAGTTCATTTATAATTACACCCTATTTTGGTGGAGGATTTGGTTGTTTTACATGAAAATAACACGCATCAAGATAAAAGGGATGATGTCATAAATTTTAGAGGGGGGAAATACATTTTGGAGACACGTAGGGGATGCAAGGTGGAAAAGAATGAAAAGGAAAAGAAGCAATCTGGCTATAGGCAGAATTAGATATCCTCCTAAAGCAAGTAGAAGTGTAACATTGAGGTAGGGTTTGCACTTTGTGTCTAATTATATTATTACCATAGTAAATATGGGTTTATGTTAATGAGTATTTACAATTTATTGAGGATTTTAAATTTATTTTATGGGTTCATAGATTTGACCCTATGGATGGAAATCAATCCATCCAGGTTTGAATCAATGAATAGGGTGTTCTAAAAGCCCATCCCATAATTATTATTGGTAATAACACCAAAAACCATGTTGTAGATTGCAAAATATGACCCTAGCTAAACATTTATCCTTGACATCCATAGTTATATTTTAAAAGGCCATAAAACTAGTATATTGTGTTGTGTATTATGGTGATTCATTGTGTTATGCATGAAATTTTGTGGTTCAGTTAAGTATGATGTAGGTCTTATCTTAAGTTGATTTGGTAAAACCATAATAGGTTTAGATGTAATAAATAATGTTCTTGAATAATTTTTCCATATTATTTTACACATGAGTATATACAAGTTATATTTGTAATAAATATTGTTAAATTGCATTATTTAGGGGGTTATTTCATTAAAGAACTGGTTGAATGCACATACTTGATATATGGGTATTTTTGGTGTATAGTAAGATGTAGGTATTATTTTGAGTACATATTAAAAGGGGGTATACCCAATAGTTGGGTACATATTAAAAGGGGGTAAACCCCATAGGGTGTCAATTTGTTCATACCCCATACGATGTTGATTTATTTATACCCTATTGTGTATAGCATATATGGGTCTATTATATTATTAAAATTTGAATTCCTCATACTTTATTGCATAATGCTTACCTCCATGACAATAGAATAATGCTTAGTTTTAATTATGGATAGATATAATATATTTTACATTTATTTCATGAGGATGATTTAGGCATCTTGTATATTGTTGTACATTTATTGGTGTATAAAGAGTAAACATGTGTTTAAGGTTGGGATACTTTTGGTGTATATAATGTTGGTGTATAATAGTCATATTTTCACATACATGTGAAAAATAAAATAGTCTATAAGAGTATTCAGGTATTTGGATAGTTGTATATAATTGTATTTTGGTGTGGTGAGACTATTATGAAATTGGTAGTCTTATCTCTCTCATTTCATCAATTAGAATGAATATTATAGAAAAAGGTAATGATTGAGGTATATTTGAGGAAATTTAGTCATAATAGACTTAATGAAAACCTTGTGAAATAGCTATTGAAATGACTTGTTTAAGTTGAATAGAAGATAAGTGGTAATCATTTTTATATACCTAATGTTGTAAATAGTTATACTACCTATGCACACATACTAACTTATCAATCCTCATGGATAAAATTAGTATGGGCATTGTGCTAAATTAGTTATACTTTGATAACATATGGCCTCCATGTATAATTTTAAGTAGTATATTTATATACAAATGAACCCACACACACACACATGTTCATTTGTAAATAATTATACTAATTAAAAGTATACATGGATGTCATATGCAAACTAGTGCAAAAATTTAATTATTTACATATTAATGAATATATGATTATATATAAAAATGAATACATGATTATAAATATAAATGCATATGTGAATGTGTGTGTGTGTGTGTGTGTGTGTGTGTGTGTGTGTGTGTGTGTGTGTGTGTGTGTGTGTTTAATTGTATGAATCACACCCAAAATAGAGACTAGATGTAATGTGATGCTTGAATAACATTTAACTATAATACTAGTATCTTGATGTAACCTGTTTGAAACTTGTGAAAGTTATGATGAAATTGTAATATATCATTTTAGACTGTTATTTAGTGAATTGCATGAAAAGGAACTCTTATTATGCAATAAAAACATTTTAAGATTATTCAATCATTATTGTAGGTTGGATTTCAATGAGTAAGACTATTATTATAATGGAAAAATATTAAATTATTTTAGTTGTCTATTTGGATGTGAATAATCAACTATATAAAATTATTGACTGTAAGTATGAATTCATTAGGAGATAGTTTTGAGCCTATTATGATGTATAAGATGGACTTTATTTTTACCTTTAAAGTTTCTTATCATTGTATTATCGTGGCAATATGTGTTTGGAAATTACATGTTTGAAATTACTATTGTTAGTATTTAATATATAAACATATAATATCATAATATTAATGACACTAAATAAATAGGTTAAATGAACTTCACATATTTACTTAGTGTCACTAATAGACAAATTTGAGTAAATACAATTGAGTTGTGTGTGTGAATTTGACTAATTTTATAGACTAGGAAACTCTATTAAAAATTTGGCCAAAGTAATATTTATGGTTAAAAAATTATAAATTCACCTATTAGATTTAGTTTACATGTTTTGCTCGATATCATGTTATAACAGTTTTCTTTATGATATGCTACATGTATTAGTTATCTTAGAACACACAAGTTCTTGTTGAAATTTTTTTATTCTCACACCACAATGATCTACCCATCCATTAAGGGAGGGACAATCCCTAATTGAGAGATTATGCAATGGATTTATGGTCCATGGTTGGTGTGTACAAGCACTCAGGTGATGCTCTCCCTCCCCTACAAAAATCAACTAATAGAGACTACACACATGATTATTTATGAATGTAATCATGTTTTTTGAGACTTGTATGTTTCTTAAAACATTGTATAATTTGTAAACTATTATTAAGTAATGTAATAATTTTGAATTTTGGTGACATTTTATAGTTATAATAGTTTTCTACATTTCAATAATAATTTTGATATTTGTATTAATAGTGGATGAATTGTAAATTAGTAGTTATGTTAATAATTTGAGATTACTTATGAATTCAGAATAGTACTTTGTTAAGTGATCATTAGCTAAATGAATCAATAATAAATCATTGGTAAATGGTTAGATTCACTTTGATGTATTTATTTAAATATCATTAATTATCTATTTCTAATAAAATGAAAATTTATTAATGAGTTAGTAAAAAATATCTACCTAATCCTAGTTTAGCCTAGTGGAGTATCTATATTGTAATATCAGAATTGAGGCTCAAAATATATGATTGAATGAGTCCACTAACATATTTTTATTCTCTTGTTAACCAAAAAGGAGAATGGTGTGAAATAAACTTTTTGATTAGGTTACTTTAAATGCTAACCCTCTAGTTTATCCAAATCAATTTACCATAGAGTAAGATATGAAGTTGGATCAAATCCTTGAAGCCATGCATGAAACTAGGGATTGAATCACAACCTTAGATAAGGAAGTTCATGAACATGATGAGTAAAATAATTAGGATGATCTTGAAGAACACCATGTTTAGTGAGAAGTTAAGAAAGAACATGGACATGAAGACGTGCCATAGGATACGAGATCTCGTATAGCTGTAGAGCTTACACATGACATGAAGAAAGTTAATCCTCCTGGGTTAAATGAAACTATGTTAGGGGATGGTGTGGAGGCTTGGTTGATAGATATGGATAATTATTTTTAAATTTGTAATTTATTAGAAGTCACTAAGGTATTTTGGGTAGCATATCATCTTGCTTGAAAAACAAGGTGGGAAAATAATAAGCTCAACATGAACCTTGACTCTGCTACCACCACATGGGATAAATTCATGGTTTTATTTAGGTCACAATGGTTACCCCAATTTTATTTTGATTATAAGTTGACATATTTATAGAATCTAAAATAGGGAGATATTTTAGTTAAGGAATATTGGGAACAATGTACTAAGCTCTTAAAATATGTTCCTCAATATCAGGGAAATGAATTTTTTTCCATTTGGAAGTTTATTATGGGATTAAAACCCCAAATAGGATCTAAAGTATATGTGTATGGTCCATATACAATGGATTAGGTATTTGATAAGGTATAAAATTAGGATCTAAAATTTGAAGTCTCTTTGTGAAGTTAGAAAATTTCAAGAAGTTTAGAGGTTCTAAACCCACTCTTAAAAATAACTAGAAAATGAACAAAAATTAAAAAAACCAATTTAGGAATTAGAATGATAAATTTAGTAACTTCTCAAGTAACAAGAAAATAGATGGTGGGTTTAAAATTGGTTGTAAGGGAAACCAGTAGTCTGAAGGAAAAGATCACCTGGTAGATGTTTCATCTATAGAGGTGATCACTAAGCCAAGGACTGTACTCAAGGAAAGTCAGAAGGTAAAGCTAAGGGTACTATGCAACAAGGAAGTTTTAAATAGAGAATCCATTTGGTTGTTAACAATCATCAGGGTTATTTTAAAGTCTCACCTATTGATATTGCAAGTAATCTTTTTGGTCATCTCAATTCTATTTTGATTGAAACTAGAGATACAAAATGTTTTATTTCTCCTTGGATGCTAAATAATTTGTCTAGGAAATATAGTACAATGGAAAATGCATGGCTAGTATAATATGAGAATGATGCCAAGTTTAAAGTTTATAGGTGTTTATTTAAAGCTAAGATCTAATTACCTAAATTCACATTGATAATATATCATTATGTAGCATCACTAGGATCATATGATGTGATCATTGGTGTAAATTGGCTTGCTAGGCATAAATCTAAGGTAGATTGATATATCAATAAGGTATAATGTCAGGATGATTTTGGAAATTAGACTCAAATTTAAGGTGAGAAAAGGGAGTTATAACTTAGGTATATTTATGTAATTCAACTTAACAAGGCTCAAAATAAAAGATGTCAGACATTTATTATTAAAATAAATGAGATGGAGGAGTCTAAAGAACCATTCATTGAGGATTATCATTTTCTTAGGAACTTTTATGATGTGTTTCTAGAGGAATTTATAAGATTATCACCTATATTAGAGTTTGATTTCTTAGTAGATATAATATCTGGTTTTGAACTATAGTCTAAGGTACCCTACATGATGATGACTATAGAACTAGTTGAGTTAAAAGCTCAACTACAAGATTTTTTATCTAATGGGTTGATTCAACCAAGTGTGTCACCATGGGATGCACTAGTTGTGTTTTTAAATAAGAAAGATGGTAATCTTCACATATGTATTGATTACATGATGTTGAACAAGGCAACAATTAAGAAAAAGTATCTATTACCTCTAATTGATGATATCTTCCATCAAATGTGTGGGGAAATAGTTTTCTCTAATATAGATATTTGAGTAGGGTATCACGAACTAAGAATATGAGAATAAGATATTCCCAAAACAATATTCAAAACTTAGTATGTACATTATGAATTTATAGTGTTTCCTTTTGGGTTAATGAATGCTTTGGCAACATTCATGAATTTTATGAACATTATGTTTAGAGATTGTATAGACTGTTTTGTGTTAGCTTTTCTATATGATATCTGAATTTATCTTAAGAATGAGGAATAAAATATATAGCATCTAGAGTTAGTTTTGTAGCATTTGAAAAAGAAAAAATTATATGGTAATTTGTCCAAGTGTGTATTATATTAGAGGAAAGTGCAATATTTGGGGTACATTATCCATGCAAGATAAAATTTCAATTGATCTAGTGAAGATAAGAGCCATAATGGAGTCGATAGAACCTAAAAATGTGCATGAAGTTATGAGTTTTATGGTACTATAAATTTATTATAGGAATTGATCCAAATTTATCAAAAATATCTAACTCAATTACCTCTCTTCAGTGGAAGAATCAGAGTTTGTATGGTTGGAAAAATGTGAAAAAACCTTTCTAGAATTAAAAAGAAGGCTTACTTATGCACCTGTACTAAGATTTATTGTTCCTAAGGTCTAGTTCTCAATGATTTTGGATAAATTTGGGGATGATCTTGGAGGATTTATTATGCAATATGGTTCAGTTATATCATGAGTCTAGGAAACTCAAGCCTTATAAAGAAAATTATGCCCCATATGATCTAGAACTTGCTGTGATACTGCATGCCTTGAAATTTTACAGTCATTGTATATTGGGGAAGTGATTTAAGCTCAAGAAAAATAACTTAGTGCTCAATTATATATTTACCAAAATGAACTTGAATGTACTACAGAGACATTGGTTAGAATTTTTATCTAATTATGATTTGATATAAGTTACATCAAGGGAAAGTAAAATAGAATTACAGATGCCCTAAGTCATAGAAGGTACGTAGCAACCTTGGCTACTATTAGGAGTAATTTCCTTGATCAAGTAATTAAATTATCTCATAGAGATGAATTATATGATTAGATTAAGAAAGTTTATCATAAGATTCTCATAACCTTAAGTTGAAAGGATTCAACTTAGAGAATGATGGTATTTTGAAGTATAATGTAAAATATATGTAGTTAATAGAGATAATTTAAGGAGTACAATGCTAAACTAAATGCACAATGTCCCTTATTCTGGTCATCCTACAGTGACTAATATTAGGGCTTATATAAACCTCTATATTAATTTAAAGGAATTAGAAGGGATGTAGCAAATTTCGTGTCTCATTTTTTAGAGTGTTAGCATGTAAAGGCTAAACATGTGCATCCGATAGGATTATTATATCCTCATGACATACTTAAATGGAAGTGGCAAGTAATTATGGACTTTGTTCAATATTTATCTATTGGAAGCATAATTAATAATGGGGGGTGAATAAGTATTAAAAAAATTCATTCATTTTTACATAACATTCATGAGTCATTCATACAAATATATAGATTAATCAAAGCATAAGTAACCATACATATTTACACAAAAGAAAAGATCACATCACATATGTGGGAAACCAAGGAAGAAAAACCACTAATCTAAACAAATGTTCTAAAACCCTATAATATAAAAACCAAATTTAGTGAAGCACCAACTCCACATGGATTACAAACCCAAACTAGCCACACACCCACTTGACTAGGATTTAATAAATACCCACTTTTAACTCAGCACCAACCCCTTAGATGACTCATCACCAACTTATCCTCCTATTTTTTTTTATCTTATTCAAAACACTATGTTTCTCAACCAACTGATTATTACCACCTTTTCATCTCTTCACACTCTTATCCCTCTCAAACTGCCTTCTAGGCTTCTTCACTCAATTAGGTCTCTTCAAGATTGATTAGGTCATATGACCTTGATTTTCATACATAGACCTCATATTATATATTCATGATAGTATTTATACTCTCTCATGATGTTATATAAGACCTCATTCCACTCAAGGATATTTTATCTCATTTTCTCCTTTTTTTAATCTACTAACAAGCCAATTAGGCCTAAAAGGCCTTGTTCTTATACAAGCCTCTTGATCATATAGCTCTTGGTCAGAAAAACACACTCTCCCACTTAGATTGGAAAAAAATATTCATTAAGACATGTTAAAATAAATAATAATTCATTACATTAGGTTGACCATAACTCAAATAAACCAAATATTTCTTTAGGTCTCATGGAAACCTAATTCTATTAGGCCTAATTTAGGACATGTTACCTTATAACCACTTGGAACACTATACACATATATAAATGAAACAAACTTTCCATAAAATAGTCAAATATGCCTTATCCAACATCTTTTGATCACCATGACACTTTTTATGTTCAACCACCACTTGAAACACTCCATTAGCTTTTTTCACGTTAGGCCTTTGAACACATAGAAACATTTGTCTTGAACAACTTGAGATAACACAACATTTAGACACACAACCATGATAATAAATAACTTATAAAAAATATAAATGACTAAACAATATCACCATATGAATTATACACTTCAACTAAGATCATAAATCCTAAAAAACACTTCTTCAACTCACTCACTTAGAACTGCTAGTTTTCCTCAAAGACCAATTATGTTAATTTAGACCTTAAAAACATATATATATATATATATATATTTTGAATGACTTATTATGAATTAAAATTATCCTATGAGATCATTTTACCATTCTTATATATAAATATCATATGTTGAAAATGAAAATATTTGTCTTATAGATCAATCTCATGACCTTATATCTCACTATCTCATCTGAACCAGACAAGTCAACTTATGATAAAATTTTCCACCACATACATGACCTCTAAAACTTATTGAAATAATATACATGTCTTTAAATTCCTTTAAAACATCTCCATTCAATTTTTTTCATCATTGTATCATGAAAACATATTCCAATTCATCTTCTCACTGCTTCCTGGGTTTTTCACTATTTGCGCCATTAAGCTTATTAGTGACTATCTAACTTAGATGATTGGTTTATCACATTTGAGGACTATAACCTATGTATAAACCTTCATGGACATGAAACATGAGTTTATACCTTATTCATCCATCCATTTTTTACTATTTCCAATGCCACTTTTGAATTCTATGATAACTTTAAAAACAAGCCTATAACTCAACATTTTCTCTCTCCTTTCTCTAACCAATACCACCTAGAGGTACCTAGGAGAGTAAAATACAATATCCAATAGCTTACCTAAGAAAATAAATACATCTTAATCAATTTTTTGTAACATATTCAACATTAGGTCTTTATCAAGTTTTTAAGAGGGTTTAAACCTGCTTCCACTCCTAATGATTGTTCATACATCAAAATCCATAAATCCAAAAAAAATGCCTAAAATTTTGAGCTAGGACCCTTCCCTATCTACCATGAAATTCTTAGGTTCCCATTCACATAGAAAAAAACTCTCAATTGATTATGTCATCCACATAGACAACAACTATCAATTGATGGTCATATGATATCTTTATATACAAATTACTATCTACAACTCATCTTTTGAATCCTTGATCCAATAGATACCTATAAAACATATCATACCAAGATGTAGGAGCTTGATTTAGACCATAAATGAATTTTTTAAATCTACACAAATATTCTTTATCACCTGATAGTGAGAACCCATCAGGTTTCTCTATGTATACCTCTTCTTCTAGGTTTTCATTCAAAAAGGCAGATTTGAAATCCATCTAGTACACCTTGAAGCCTTTGAATCCTACATATGCCAAAAATAATCTGATGGACTCCAATATTTCCAATGGTCCAAATTTATCCTCAAATTCAATCCCTTCAACTTGTGCATATCCATTTCATACCAATCTAGCCTTGTTCCTTGTGATTTCTCCATCTTCATTCAACTTGTTTCTAAACACCCATTTTATGCTAATGACATTATTTTATTTAAGCCTAAGAACTAGTTCCCAAGTCTCATTCTTATCTATTTTTTCTAACTCCTCATTTATAAAACCTATACAAAACTTCTCTTTACTTTCTACTACAAGGTTTTAAGGTTCAATCTTGGATAATATAGAAACATTCTCTTGATTTAGGTTACTCATCAATCTTCTCCTTTTTTGCATACCTGCATCCTTATTGCAAATTATTTATGATTCAAGATGATCTATTTTAATTTGTATTTATGGGCCTTTCGAGTCTTGTCTTTCCTCAACTTATTATTCTTCCTATCAGATCTTAGGCACTTGATCTTACCATTATTCTCATTTTTAACAAGGGATTTGAATGCCTTGAACTTATCAAAATCTTCAAACTTTTCCTTCAAAAATACTACCCAAGTCATTCTTGGGTAGTAATCTATGAGTAAAATGAAGTAACTATCTCCTTAAATGATTTAGATTCTTGTATGCCCATAGAGATTAGTGTGTACTCACTCTAGGGGTATTGAAGTAGATTATTCTTTGGACTTGAACATTCTTCTAGTCTGCTTACCATATTGACATGCCTTAAAAAGTATGTTTGTAGGTTTGGTGATATTAGGCATGTTATTCACAGACTTCTTAGTGATTATATTGAATAATTGTCAAATTTTAGGTGACCTAACCTTTTTTGACATATCTAAATTTCATCCATACTACTCATAAAGAATCTCTCCTTGATCTCATTCAAGACATATAGTTTCTTCTCAATCCTCCTAGAATTGACAATTATCCTTTCTAATTTTGCTCTCCTTATCTCACACCCTCTACCATGAAAGTTTATTGTGTATCCTTGGTTATACATAATAATTAAACTAAGAAGGTTGTGTTTCAAACCTTTCACATACAACATATTTTCTATCTTGGTATTCCCATTGTCCAAACTCAAGATACCCTTGTCAACTATATTATTAGTTGTATTGTCTCCAAATCTCAATGTTCCTAAAACATTCTTATTCAATGAGATGAATTTTTTTTGGTCTCATATCATGTGGCTTAAGAAACCACTATCTATATACAATTTCATGCCTTCATCTTGAATGTGAAAGGTAGTATGATTTAGAATAGATTCTTCTTTAGTCTCCTACTCTTCCTTATCAAAAAATCCATCTTGATTCTTGGGATCAATATGATCATTCCTAACTTTATTTGGCTTCCATACCAATTTTTGACCCTTATCATGCACTCTAGGATATCCATATATCTTTTTAAATATTTAGGGCCTTCTTACACTATTGGGATAAAATATTGAAATGCATCCCATATTATGGAAATAATAGTAAACATCTTTTTTACTTACCTCTTGACTAATCACTCCTTTCCCCATGGTCCCATGATAGCTTATCCCTTATTGCATTGGGATGAATTATTTGTAAATTCATGTTGGTAATCTTTTTTTTTAATATATTCTCATGCTCTTTCTCAAACTTTCTCATCTTGTCTATGAGCTACTCATGATCAACCTTCAAGGAATTTCACTCTATTTTCAACTGATCATACTCAACTTATTTTGATTTAAACTTTATATTGACACCTTATAACTAATTATTGATATCCTTGATGATCTTATTTTGATGATTAAATTCATATAGTAAACTTATGATATCAAATTCAAGGTCTAATTCAACTTCTCCTTCTTCATTGTCATAATATAATTCTTCAACATACCTATTGTCTTCTTGATCAGTAGATATCTTGTGCTTCTTAGGATCACCTTCAAGATATTAAGCCTACTTTAAAGGACCAAGATATGATACCAATTTTTGGAAGCATTATGAATAAGAGGGGGGTGGATTAGTGTTCAAAACATTCACTCAATTCCACTTAACACACACACACACACACACACACACACACACACACACACACACACACAAATATAGATAATCAAAGCACAAGAAACCATACATATGAACATGAAATATAAGAACACATCACATATGTGAAAAACCATAAGGGGAATAAAACCCACTAATATATGAATATATAATACATTCATATAATAAAAAATACAAATTTATTGAATCACCAACTCTATATGGAGTGCCAACCCTAACTAGCCAAGCACCCACTTGTCTAGGCTTTAACAAGTACCCAATTATAAGGAGGCACCAACCCCCTAAATGATTCAACATCAAATCAACCACCTAAATTTTTTTATCACCTTTATAAAATTATGTTTCTCAACCAATTGATGATGACCACCACTTCATCTCTTCACACTCTTATCCCTTTCAAACTGCCTTTTAGGCTTCTTAACTCAATTTGGTCTCTTAAAGACTAATTAGGTAATATAACCTTTATTTTAATACTTAGACCTCATGTTATATATTCATGAAATTATATATACTCTCTTATGATGGCCTATAATACCTTCCACTCATGTATCTTATATCTCATTCACTCCTTTTTATTTAATCCACTAACAAGCCAATTAGGCTTAAAAGGCCTTGTTCTTATACAAGGCTCTTACTCATACACCTATTAGATGGAAATTCAAACTTTCCAAGTTATATTAGACAAAAAATAGGCCTTAGGACATGTTATAATAAATAATAAATAATTACATTAGGTTGGCCATAGCTCAAATATACCAAATCCTTTTTAGGTCTCATGGAGACCTAATTCCATTAGGCCTACTTTAGGACATGTTACCTTATGATCCATTAGAACACTATATACATATATAAATGGAAAAAACTTTTAATATAATAGTAAAATTGGTTTTATAAAACATCTTCCAAGAATAATGACACTTTTTAGGTCCAACCACCACTTGAAACACTCCATTAACAGTATTCATAAAAGGCATTTGAACACATAGAAAAGTTTGTCTTGAACAACTGAAGATAAAACATCATTTATTCACATAAAATGATAAAAAATAACTTATAAAAAATATAAATGACCTAAATTTTTTTCATATGCATTATACACTTCAAATCAGAGCATAGATCCTCAAAAACACTTCTTTAACTCACTCACTAAAAAATGCAAATTTTCCTTAAAAACTAGTCATGGTGATTTAGACCTCCAACACCTGTATAGACATAGTAAATGAATTATAATGAATTTATATGATAATATGAGATATTTATAACATTAATATTTATAAATATCATATGTTTAAATCAAAAATATTGGTATTGTAGACCAATCTCATGACCTTATATCTCAATGTCTCATCTGAACTAGATAGGTCAACTTGTGAGTAATGTTTTCACCACACACATGACATATAAAACTTATTTAAATAATAAAAAATGTCTTAAAATTAATTAAAAATATCTCCATGTACTTGGTTTCATCATTATATCATTAAAACATATTCCAATTCATCTTCTCACTGTTGCTTAGGTTTTTCACTTTTTGCACCATTAGCCTGTTAACGACTGTCTAACTTGGATGATTGGTTTATCACATTTGAGGAATATAAAATGTATATACATTAATTTACATGAAAAATTATTATATACATTATTACTACATCTATTTTCTTATTATGTCCAATGCAACTTCATCAAAAACAAACCTGTAACTCAACATTTTCTCTCTCATCTCTCTAACCAATACCACTTGGAGGTACTTCGGAGAGTCATATAAAATAAATAATATATTACCTAAGAAAATTATTCCATCTTGAAAAATTTTGAGTAACATATTCAATGCTAGGTCTTTATTAGGGTTTGAAGAGGGTTTAAACTTGTTTCCTCTCTTAATGATTATTCATAAAGCATAGCCCTTCAATCTAAAAACTAATGCATGGAATTTTAATCTAGGACCCTTCCCCATATACCATGAATTAATTATGTTCCAATTTAAAGTTTTTATGATATAATGATCACAATAAAATCTTTCTTGGGTTAATAACCCTTCATTCAAAGCACATGAGAGACCTCCAAAAAAAATTCATGCATTTTCTTTCATAATATGATCTCAAACCTCATGGACACACTTGAAACAACATACCTAACCTCTAAAAATGATTACATGAGTTCAAACACATTAAAATATGATCATGACCACTCATTAGGCCACATTCTCTCTCTTTGCTCTCTAGACCTTAACCTATATTAGGCCTCAAAATTGACCTTCATGCCTCTTTTCCATGCAATCTCTACCTATATTCCTTCATATATCTTGACAATGGATCATGATACCTCATTAGGCCAGGCAAGGTCTAGGAGTGATCTAGGTGCAAACTTGGTCTGAAGGTCCTACCCTTTTAGGCTCGCCCTAAGACTCTTATGAATGCTTCAATGCCTCACATAAATTCTCAATCAAACTCATAAAACCAATCATTATTGTGTAAACTCATCTCACCAAGACATCATGTTCATACCTTATCACAAGTTCTCTTCATGTTATGACTAGGCTTAGGTTACTTAAGCATTTGACCTTAAATACCTATTCTAAGGCATTAGTTACCTTAAAATTCTCTTTCATGACAACATCCTATAGTGAGAACACTCCATCAATGCCTCTTATCAAATCAACACACTACGAAATAGGCACACTCTCTAAATGACATCAACCTCAGGCACGATGTGCCTTTGACATCAATGACAATACTTAAAATCATCATTATCATGGAATAAGCATGGCATGATCTTGATAGTATTTTAAAAAATAACCAAGGTAGTTCACTTCATACATTTTTAATTTAATGGATGATGCAATTATGCTTGAAAAAATATTTGTGAAATAGGTGTACCAATTACATGGATTTCAAGAGAAGATCATCTCTAATTGAGATCTGAGAATGACATCTAGGATTTGGTTGACTCTAAATTTAGCTTTGGGCACATAATTAAATTTTTGTATGACATATCATCCAAGAATGGATAGATTAATAGAGAGGGTAAACCAAGTTTAATATGATATTCTTATAATGTATTATATGGATCAACAATACAAGTAGGAGCAATATCTTCCACTAGTAGAGTTTGTTTATAATAACCCTTACCAATCAGCTTTAAAGATGGCTTCATTTGAAGTTTTGAATGGAAGGAGGTGTGAAACACTAGTAAGTTGGGACAAGCTAGAATATAGGGTAGTCTTTGGTCTTGAAATATTTTTAGAGATGGAAGAACAATTCAAAATAATTAGGCAAAGGTTGATTAAGGCCAATGATAGACATAAAAATTATGTTGACTTGAAAAGAACAACAAGATTGTTTTTTTTGGTGATAAAGTATTTTTGTGGGTTAAGCCTCAAAAAATCTCAATTAATTTTGGTAAATCAATGAAGCTTTCACCAAGATATGTGGGACCCTTTGAGGTCTTGGAAGTGATCAATATTGTATTATATAGGCTTGATTTACCACTAGATCTAGTTCTATTGCATAATATTTCCCATGTGTCCTATCTTAAAAATTATGTAGTTGATCCTTCTTATGTATTGGAATGGAATGCTTTGTAGGTTTAGAATCCTAGGGTGGTCACAGTAGAACAAGTCATAATAATTGACACTTGAAAAATCATTTTGCATAATAGATAAGTGTCAAAGTACAAGGTTTAGTGGGACCAACATTTTGAAAATAGTGCCAATCGGGAATAATTTGATGAGTTCTATAGATTATTTCATCATTTATTTACTTAGTATTTTTCTAGATACCATTTAAAATTATGCTTAATATTGTTTAATTTTAGAACTATTGTAGGAAATAAGAGTCATCAGGATGATGACCAACTTTAGTGGGGAAAGATGTTACATCTTGAATCCCTCTCTAAACTTGGTAACCTATTGATTTATGGATTTTATGGATAAGGAATGGCTTATATACTATTTTAGTAACATAGATTATTATATACTAAATATTGACATTTATATATTGGTTACTTTCATGATAATTAACTTGTTAAGTTATTTGTACTTGTGTTATTATACATTATGATTATGATTATTTAGTTAAATACAACATTATGTTATGGATTTTATCATGATAAAAAATAATTAGTTTTATTGTTCTAAGGTGGATGTAGGATAGAGTTTACAACTTAGATAATAATGGAGGGAGAGTATCACTAGAGAAGGTAGGGCAGATGGAGATGAGTGAGGGATGAAAGATTAAATGGGAACCATACACACACCACATAGATTTGAAGTAGTTTGTTAAATTTTAGTTGATTTGGTATTTATTTCAGCTTGAATTTAGTTTATAATATGTTTTCTACATTTTTATATGATTAATTTTAATTTTTATACAATACTTTAACCATGTTTATGTGATTGTAATTATGAGATCAAAATTATTATTTGGTTGTCTTACTTTACCTAAAACAATGTTATATATGATTTTTGAACATTGTTATAACATGTTATGAAGGGTAATAAATGCATTATCAAATAAATAAATTGTTGTTGTGAAGGATTTACAAATTAACCTTAGAACATGTATGATTTTAAGTAAATTCATTAGGGGGCTTAATTGATTTGTATAATGGTTATTATACTTAGAATAAGTTAGTTTATGTATATCAACTAAATCATAATGTTGAGGAATATTGAAATCCTAGATTAAAGTTTGATTTAAGCATGGTTATTTTACAAAGTCAAAAGAATTTTGAATCATGAATTTTTGCATGATATTCAATGTTATTGGAAAGTCAATGTGATATATGTTTTTTAAAGTGTTTCTATGATTAGGGTTGGTTTTGTAATTATTGGTAGTAGAGTAGATCTTGGTGGTTATGCAAAGAATTATGCAAGTTTGTTTTTGAATGCATGAATAGTTCTGCCAGTTCATTTATAATTACATCCCATTTTGGTGGAGGATCTGGTTGTTTAGTATGTAATAGGATAAAAAGGGATGATGAGGGAAATTTTAGTGAGGAAGAATATAGTTTGTAGACACACAGGGAATGTAAGGAAGAGAAAGAAATTGAAAATAAGTAATATGGTTCTAGAAAGAATTAGATATACTCCTCAAGCAAGTGGAAGAGTGACATTGAGGTAGGGTTTATACTTTGTGTCTACTTTTGTTATTACCATAAGTAAATAGGGGTTTATGAAGATGGGTATTGATAAATTTATTGAGGAATTTAAATGTATTTTATGGGTTCATATATTAGACCTTATGGATAGAAATAAATCCATCCAAAAATTTGAATCAATGAACAAGGTGTTTAAAAATCACATTCAATAATTATTATTGGTAATAAGACCAAAAACCCTATTGTAGATTAAAAATATGACCCTAGCCAAAAATTTATATTTGATAGCCATAATTATATTTCAAAAGTCCATATAACTAGTATACTCTATTGTGCATTATGATGACTCATTATTTTTAAATGCATGAAGTTTTGTTGTTCAGTTAAGTATGTCATAGGTGTTTTCTTAAGGTGATTTGGGTAAAACCCTAATAGGTTCAGTTGTAATAAATTGTGTTCTTGAATAATTTTTCCATATTTATTTGCACATGCATATTTATAAGTTATGTTTGTAATAGATAAATATTGTTAAATTGCATTATTTAGAGGGTTATTTCCATTAAATAATTGGTTGAATCCATACATTTGATATACAGGTTTTTTTGGTGTATAATCATTTGTACATATTATTTTGAGTACATATTAAAAGGGGGTATACCCCATAGGGTGTGAATTTGTTTATGCCATGTTGTGCATAACATATATGGGTTAATTTTTATTCTTAAATTTGGAATTCTTTATACTTTCCTAGTTAATTCTTACCTCCCTGACAATAAAATAATGCTTAGTTTTAATTATCGATAGAAATTATATATTATACATTTATTTCATGAGGATGATTTAGGGGTATTGTATATTGTTTTACATTTATTGTTGTATTAAGAGTAACCATGTATTAAGGTTGAGATACTCATGGTGTATAACTATTGGTGTATAATAGTGATATTTTCACTTATATGTGAAAACTAAAATAGTCTATAAGAGTATTTGGGTGTTTTTATAGTAACTATATATAATTGTCTTTTTGTGTGGTGAGACTATTATGAAATTGGTAGTCTTGTTTCTCTTGTTTGATCAATTAGAATGAATATTAGTGAAAAAGGTCATAACTGAGGTACAACTAAGTAAATTTAGTCATATAAAAAACTTAATGCAAACCTTACGAAATACCTATTGAAATGACTTGTTTAAGTTGAATAGAAGATAAGTAGCAATTATTTGTATATACCTAATGTTGTAAATATTTATACTACCTATGCACACATACTAATTTATTAATCCTCATGGATAAAGTTAATATGGGTGTTATGGTAAAGTAGAGATACTTTGATAGCTATATATATATATGTATATGTTCATTTGTATGTAATTTAATGTTTAAAAGAATACATGGAGGCTATAGGCAACTTGATGTAAACTTTTAATTGTTGACATGTAAATGAATATATGATTATATATATAAATGTATATGTGAATATATATGTATGTATGTATATGGTGTATGTTTAATTGTATGCATATCACCCATAATAGAGACTAGATGCAATGTGATGTACAACTAACATTCAACTATAATACTAGTATCTTGATGTAACCTATTTGAAACCTAGTAAATTTATGATGAAATTTTAATTTATCATTTTGATCTACTATTTATTAAATTGTATTAAAATGAAATCTTATTACGAAATAATAGAATTTTAATGTTATTTAATAATTATTGTAGGTTGGATTTCAATGAGTAAGACTATGCTTATAGTGAATAAATATTACACTAATTCAATTTTCTATTTGGATGTGAACAATCAGCTATATAAAATTATTGTCTATAAATATGAATTCATTAGGAGATAGTTTTTAGCTTGTTATGATGTATAAGATGGATTTTATTTAGATCTTTAAAGTTTCCTATCATTGTATTACCATGGTAATATGAGTTTGGAGAATACATGTTTGAAATTACTGCTCTTATTATTTAATATATAAATGTATAATAATATAATATTAATGACACTAAATAAATAGGTGAGACAAACTTCACGTATTTACTTAGTGTCACTAATAGACAAATTTGAGGAAATATAATTGAGTTGTGTGTGTGAATTTTTCTGATTTTAGAGATCAAAAAACTATATTAAAAATTTGGCCAAAGAAATGTTTATGGTTTAAACATTATCAATTAAACTTTTTGATTCACTTTACTGTTTTGCTTGATATCATGTTAGAATGGTTTTATTTATGATATGCTACATGTGTTAGTTATCTTATAACACACGATTTCTAGTTGACATTTCTTGATTGTTACACCATCATCATCTACCCATCTATGAAGGGAGGGCCATTCACTAATTAAGAGATTTTTTGGGGGACCTATGGTCCATGGTTGGTGTGGAAAAGCACTTAGGTGATGATCTCCCTCCCCTCCAATAATCAAATGATAGATACTACACTCATGATTATCTATGGATGTAATCAAGTTTATTGAGACTCATATGTTTCTTGAAACATTTTATAAATTTTAAACTATTATTAAGTTATGTAATAAGTGTACCTTTTTGGTGACATTTTATAGTTGTAGTATTTGGATGCATTTTAGTAATAATCTAATATTTGTATTAGTAGTGTTTGAATTGTAAATTAGTAGCTATGTTAATAATTTTAGATTACTTATGAATTCATAACTATACTTCATTAAGTGATCATTAACTAAAAAAAACATTAAAAAACCATTGTTAAATGGTTTGATTCAATTTTATGTATTTAGTTAAAGATCATTAATTATATATATCTAATAAAAAGGAAATTTGTTGCTGAGTTAGTAAAAAAAAGGTTTGCCTAATCTAGTTTAGCCTCGTGGGGTTGCTACAAGAATTTCACTATCTATTTTAATCATGAAAAATATCCCCAGTAAACATATTTAGACTCCCAATTTAGTTTTTTTGTACATAGGCTAGTTCTACTAGACGTAGTTAGTTCCACTAGTCAATATTGACCAATTTAGTATGAACCAACCCAATCCCAATAACAAATATATTTCATAATAAAATTCTTCCTCAGGGTCATCATCTTAACCTATCATGTTAGTGGCATGATAAATTATTAAATTTGATCCATACATAAATAAATCAATGTTTCATTCAAAAGGGACTTGAAGGTTATATTGTATACATCTATACATTATTTCACACTAACAAAAACTTCCCTATTATTCCCAAATTGTAAAATTATCAATAGGAGTAGTCACAAGCCAAGTTTGAATCACTCTAAATCCAATCCAAAAAAATAATTATCAATTATTGAAGTTAAATCATTAGCTACACACATATAGTGAATGAACACAATTACAAAATTACACTAGGTGGGAGAGCTACATGTTTATTGATTTCCCTCCTCGGAGTATTGGATACATGGTAGTTATCAATAATTATATGGGGGTAATTATGTTTATCTCATCTCATTACACTTCCCTCATTTTTTCAAGTTTTTATCCCTCACAAGAACACATAGGTTTTTAAGTTAAATGAGGCTAACTTATATCATTTTATGCATCATAAGTGTTTGGGATCAAATTAATAGGTAAGAAAATATAGTCACAAGTGACAATATGGTAAATATTGACCAAAAAGTTAGTATCAATTGGTGATATTGACCCAATCCTACAAAAAGGACCTATCAAAAATCATGAATCAGTTCTATTGAACCACATACTTACTTATCCTTGATTTTCACTTCTAGAATATAGTCAAAATAAAATAGTTAACCATAAAATCTAAGTATCTTTATCTATTTAAAAATTTATATATTTATCACATGCCACTTTTTAAATCAAAATAATCAATATTAGTATTTTACATTAAATGCATGGCTGAATGCCATATCTATTAATTTGAATCTTATTACAAAGTTATATCTTAATTGGATTAAAGTCATCACCTTAATCAAAATTATGGTAAAAAAATATTGGTGAACCCATACACATTGATCAAACCATCCTTTTAGGGTTTCATATATTTTTTGTCCTAGGATTTCAAATATTTCTTATGATCTCCTTACACAAAAGTCTATTTTATATGTGTCTTAGGGTTTCATTCATCTAATTTTTTATTTCCATACAAAAATATATTTTTTCACCTTTGGCCCTAACATCCCATATACTTTTATGGTCTAATCCTCTTCCATCCAATAATGCGTATTCCCTTGT
Source organism: Torreya grandis (assembly GCA_037957365.1). Taxonomy (NCBI): domain Eukaryota; kingdom Viridiplantae; phylum Streptophyta; class Pinopsida; order Cupressales; family Taxaceae; genus Torreya; species Torreya grandis. The sequence goes on along the minus strand of JARHVA010004736.1, from coordinate 99,583 downwards.
ACCTTTAAGATGTAGTGATATATCAAGTGGAAGCCATGTAGAGCACATTCAAATTCCTATTATATTATCTAAAATGGATACAATGAATGTTCCTACTTCTTTTGATGAAGAAATTATTCATTAATATGTCCAAATATATGATTATGTTTATATATATCCACGTAAACATGATAATCAATATAATAAACAATAACATAATTACTAAGATAATATTGAGGGCCAATATATAATTGATCCCAATGAAATTAATAGGGTATATCCTAACTAAGTTAAAACCTTATCTCATTTTTTTGGTGCCTTTTTCAATGTATTCAAGATGTGTATACATTTATCTAATTGATCATAACATCTAAGTCCACATACTTAACTAAGTTTGACACATATGAAGTACCTCAATAAGATCCCTTTACCATTATCAACCAATCCTTTTGAATTAGGTATTTAAACCACCACTACTATTAATATCCATATACCTACACCTCTATTGACCTATGTGACATCCACCCAAATTTTCAAGGCAACATGAGGCATTAAAAATATTTGATACCTATTTATACACATGAACCTTTACCCTTCCCATGATAACTATGCATTTTTCATTCCAACCTAACCTAATACACATTACCTTGAGCAGACTATCACAACCATACATGCCAAGGTGTTGTAGATAGATGAAGGTACATCAAGAGTTGGTCAATCCATAGATTCACATGCTTCAATCCATAATCCATTATCCCATGATATATTAGCCTACCCTTTACCAAAAATATTTATAACTCCCAAGATCCCATTATATAAAGGTGAAGGTGATCTTCAGTAACATCATAGATCATTCCATGTAGCATTTTTGGACTATGCATACAATGAAATACTATCAACCAAGTTATTTCACCAAGTTATTTCTAAGAAGTCTTAATAACTATGTATTGAGATGGTTCTATGATATCCCTCTCTAATTCATAAGAGCATTCAATCTCTTATATGACCAATTATTAAAAAAATTTACTATATACATCAATGATGAGAATCTATCTCATTCTCAAATCACTAAACTTAAGCAAGGGTGCAATGAACCAGTCAGTTATTATGCATATACACATAATATTTTTATAAACTTTATCAATATTGTCTCTCTTGATGGAACCTATCAAATCTCAATCTCTTTAAGTGCACTCCTTAAAGGGTTCATCAAAAAATGTATTGTTAGACCTTTGGTACTTCCTAGGATTATTAGCCCCTATATCACCACTAAAAACTAGTACAAAATACTCCTACCCATTTACCTAGGCTTTAAAAACCTACCTATACACTTTCCTAAGAAATTCACCACCCAAAATATACCCTGACTAAATAAAAACCCTTTTTTACCATGTTTCCTAATAGGTCAATTGGGTCAACCCCATTCTGGGATTTACTACATGTTACAAAACTATAGTCAACCCAAGCCAACATAGTTTGAGACCTAATAACTCTATTTCCTGCCTAACGAGGTCATCTAGGCAAACTCCATAGGATTAGTTATTAGGAGGGTTTAGGTTCAATATATGGATATATATACCCCCTTTCATTTCATTTATAATAGAGGAGCAATAAATTACACATCATTATTGCTCACAAATCTGATTATACAATCAATATGAGGTTTCATTGCTTAGGTTTTTTCCCTTCAAGGAGTAGCACTTATCTTATGTAAGTCTTAGATTCATAGAGAGGTCTTGTATCCTATATCTAATTTATCCTTATGATCCTTAAAATCCCAAAACAACCTCTTTCAAACCACTGTTGGCCAAGGGAAAGATTGAGGTAAAATGGGTTCACATCAACAAAGGCAAGTATATTCCTAAGTGCTTCATATTTCAATATGTAAATATTGTAGAGTTAATATATATTAATTTTTATTTATTATTTCTTAGATCTTCTCTATGTTATAGATATATTTTTATAAACATGTGTATTATATTCCCCATTTGTGCCACAAGCTTTGGTGAGCATTAGATTAGCTTGCATATGTGTTTACTAGAATACTTTACATAGTTGTTTAGTATATTAGCTTGATTAATATCATTTACAATCATAAATAACTAGTTAAGGTTATCATAAGATGGAATTTACCCAAAGGCCTTAAAAACCTTTCATTTGTCATAGTGTGATTAGATATACCTTAGTGTAGGTTTAGTGGATCCATTATTTATCATGACCCTGATTTAAACATATCCCCAAGAATATTTTTTAGTTGATTACCTTCTCCAATCTTTAATATTATTAATTATGATAAGTTATAGAATTGTCTAGTTTCATTTTCATACATTCTAGTGAACATGACATGAATCTAACCCTTTTATATTTTTAATTTTTCTTTATAGACTACTAGATCAACCCTGTCGATCGAGTTTAATATTTTATGTGAAATTTTTCATACTCCATCAAACTTATTGAACTCATTTAATACTCTGTGTATAAGATTTTATACTCAGTCAACCCTGTTAACTTCATTCAACTCTATGTGTAAGTCTATATAACTTCATTGACCCAGTCAACCTAGTTAGGGCACATTTTCATAGGTTTTCCAACTAAGGTGACCATGTCAATTTCATTTACTCTTTGTGCACAAATTTTTTAAATTAAAAAAATAGAATATACCTATTGATATAGTTTATTTTTCTATTTTTTATCATCTAAATGAATCAACTAGATTGATTCCATGTTTCTACATTTTAATCAATCTACTAGGTCAATCTAATCAATATAGTTTTATTTAGTTTTATAATTTATTGGTTTTATGTATACTTAGTTAACTAGATTGAATCCATATAAATATTCTATATTTCCCTCTATAGGTCTAAAATTCTATCTAGACAACATATCTCAAAGAAATAGTTCAATAACTTTAAACAAAATAATTGATCAACCTGATCAAATCAGTTTATAGTGATAGGTTCATTTTAAACATCTCAATAATTACTCTTTATCAAATTTTAAATTAATTACATTTCCTTCTATTTTTTAAAATTGAAATTTTAGTATTATTTTTCCTAGTTTTACAATTTTTTACAACTATAGTTTTATAGTCAAATAACTCAATGGGGTTGACTTAGTTTTGTATATGATTTCTATCCAAGAAACTAATCTAAATACCTTGACCACATTCCATTTTAGATTATATTTCAATAGACTAAGTCGACCAACTCAATTTTTTTATGTTATGTTTACACAAATAGGTCAACCAGCTCAACTTCATTTTGTTTATTTTCCTCTTAGTAAAGGCAATCAAAATTAGCCTACATGGATAATAATTAAAATCAATTTGATTTTTAGTTATCTGCCTATTTATTTACATTTCCAAAAACTACAAAATATATTTCAAAAATTTGATTTTTATGTTATTTTTCACTTTTTTGGTTTTATATAGAAATTATGTACCAACAATTTTCAAACTACTTGGATACTATTGTGAAGGGCTACATGATGTTTATAGTCCTTATCTATCCTTTACAAATATCATGGTATGATGGGCTTTTCCCACTACTCATTTCCATAATATAAAGTTAAACATGGTCTTTAGTTTCCACCTACCTCATGGTATTTTAGAAACACCTAGTATTTCCCTCTTTATTGAACCTTAGGAATCCAACCATCCATTTGTTTGTGTGGTGAATTGGTTAATGGTTAGGACTGAGAATTTACTTCCAACTTACTATTTAAATTGGTTTTAATGGGATATGGGAATGGTATTTCCTCCATAATTAGTGCTATGAAACATTGGGTTGAAACTATCCAATAAATATGCAAGTATCTTTGGGATCCTACACTTTCAACCAAAACCTTTAGTACAATTATTTCATCTTTTTTTTGAGAAATTAGTTAGTTAGATTCTAAAAATCACTATTGTTGCTTCTTTTCTTTTTATCATATATTGTAATTCAAACTTGTATTAGCCAATGTTGATACAAGATTTGTGTTGTGTGTTGCAACTAAATTGACTAGATCGACCTAGTTGCCTATGTGTTTAGTTATATTTTATAAAATTAAAGACTAAATCATTCATTCTAAATCCATTTTTATTTTTTATACCTATAGAACTACATCAACCATCTTGACCCAATATTTTATAGTCTATTTTATTTATCTTCTTATAAAACTATGTCAACCAATTCGAGCCAATATTTTATAGGATGTTTTTTTATCTTCATATAAAACTATATCACCCAACTCAACCCATAATTTATAGGATGTTCTATTTATCTTCCTACATAAATATGTTGGCCAACTTGACAAAGTATTTTACAATCTATTCTGTTTATCTTCGTATAGAACTACATCGACCAGATCAACCTAATCTTTTATAGGATAATCTATTTATCCTCCTATAAAACTTATTAGCCAACTCAACCTAGTCTTTTACAGGCTATTCTATTTATCTTCCTAAATAAATAAGTAAATTAGTCCCTTCATCATGAAACCTATGGTTGATGATGCTACAAACCAAAATCAAACTAATATGATGAGTTTCACTAATCCTAATAAATTTCCAAAAACACATTTTGTGGTAAATAACCTGGATCAAAGCAATATCTATGTTACCACTTGAATTACTAACTATGGGACTCTTCCTTATTCCATGACACTTAACTCCTTACTCATGAAAATGGTAGAATATGAAAATGATCTTGAATGCATAATTAAAATTATTCTTATTATCATTTGAAACATGTACCTATGGATGATCTATTACACAGATGGATTTTTCTGGTATGGCATAGAGTGTGAATGACATGTATAGGGAACAAAAGTATTTGGAACTAGGCATAGAAGTATTATCGCTCACCTATATTTGTGGATCATTAGTTATCTCATTATAATGATAAGATCATCCATAAGGCTTGGGAACCTTGCACTCCTTAGGATGATCCTTTGGAGTACTTCTAAGTGCACTTAGTTTAAGACCAATACACAGACATAAATATCAAAAAGGTAAATCTATGTAAATCTACCACTAATCTAAAAATAATATTTTTTAGGGAAAAGGGAGGGAGAAGGTAAGAATTTAATAGAAAATGAAAAGGTAATACAATGAGAATAGAGAGAGAGCTCTTACTGGCATGACCACACTATAAATATTTGAAAACAAGATGTTATCACATAAACTCCACCAAGGACACTCTAAATGCATACGTGTTTCACATAGAGGCACATGAACATAGTGAAACACTAAGAGGGATGATGAATGATCTATATATAATCTCTACACATACTTGAATATGTACAGGATATGACCTGCAAGTGAGTTCCAAGTTTCAAATAGAGGTGTTAGGGATTAATGGAAATGAAAGGGGAAAAGATTAAACATATACAAAGATCAAAAAACATAAATAACACATAGAGTGTAATAAGAACTGAGGGAGGTGAAATTAATTCTCATTAACATGCAAGGTTCAATTAACATAAGTGCTCTTAGAGGGAAAACTTTAATAGTGTGAGGTTGATAAAAATGTGTCAACCTTTTTACAATGAATAACAAGGATTTTATAATGGGTCAAGAATTTTTAAAAACTAATGTTCTACCTAGGGTAGTAGCTAAAACTTTTAATTCTTTTTTTGTATCGTGTCTATGCTTCTAGAATTCTACTTGGTGATTCAAATCTGGGAGTTGGTGGCATGATTCCTCTAGATCCATGTGTGTATCTGAGAGTGGAAGAATCCTATAAATGTTAGAGGGGTGGCATGTGACCATGTTATGATGTCTAATATATGATTATGCATTTACTTATTCTAACAAGGCCTTGAACACTACTAAACTACTTTTCTAACTACCTATTTATACTTTTCTTCTACTTGTCAATCATTGCATAGGTCTCCCTTGAACTACCACATCATTACTTTACACTTGGGGTCCACATTAGTTTGAAAAGTAATATGTGTACAACATAGGTCAAATTATATGATGTATGAGATCACAAGAGTCAAAATATATGATTTAGTATGAGACTTCATCATGAAGGTGTAGGGGTCCTTTTGAATAGGAATGCACACAAATATGGAAGATCATGGGTGTAATTATAATTTAAAACTACTCCTTATGCACATTTACCTATGATATCTAAATATTATGGCTTTGTGTCCTAGGACATACATGCCAATTTTGATTGTGTGATGAAGTATCCTACATGGGGCATGCATCAAGAATGCCTAGTGGGCACAAATCAACACTTAGTTGATGCATAGATATTCACTAAATACTTTAGGTTTGAGCATAGATGGGAGGCATATGCAAGTGGATTAATTTAAATAACTTGACACTTCACATGTGTACAAATATTATATAGGATATTTATGAGCTCTATGTAGGCTTGGGGTGACTTAGAAAGTCAACACTTTTGGAGACCTCTATGAGACACTTACCTACTAATTGGGAATCTATAATCCTTTGAAGTAATCCATTAGACATGGATTATTTGAATATTTTGGTCTTTTTGCTTATGAATGCACTGGCTATGTATCCATATCTTTATAATGGATTGAGATCCTCCTATAAAATCAAAGAACTATGCCAAATACATTGAGGAAAGATATATAAGCTAAGAGAAACATTGCACACAATCACTTAGAGGAAATAGAACTATCCTAAAACAAGGTGCAGAAGGCATTTATAGAAATGAAAAACATCTAATCTACTTATTTACAAATTATACAAGAATTAATAGAGATAGTTCTTGAGATGGATCCCATTGGTTGGGATAGGCAATTCTTCTCCATTCAATCTAACAAGTTGGAAATCATTGGCTTGATTATAGCTAGTTATGGTATATGGATTGCTCTATATCATGTCAAACTTAGTATTCCTTCATATTTCACTTTGTATGCATCCTATTTGATCACTATGTCTCCTTATTGGAAACTTCTATTATCAGCCCTCTTATCAAAGGTCCTATTTGTCTAGACTTATTAGAGTTCCATAGTGTGCATAACCTACTCTCTAGTCTCTTCAATATCCATTATTTATATTAATCTTACTATAATGGGATCACTATCAAGTAAATCCAATTGATGGGTGATTTCCAATGAAGCAAACTTTAAATATGTGGGAAACATGGCCTCCCTTCCATAAACTAACATGAAGGGTGAATTTCCCAACACTTTTTTAGGTATGATTTGACTAGCTCCAAAGAAATATCTAATATTAGTATGCCAAGATTTTTTATTGTCTTACATGGTCCTCTTTATGATACAAATCAAATTCTTATTTGTATATTCAACTAGACCATTACCTTGAGGGTAATAATTTGATGAGTCACTCATATGGACACTACGCTTGATGGACCATTCAATAATCCTAGTTCCAAGGAAATCCAATACATATGAGAGATAATGGTGGATGGGACATCAAATATTGTTATAATGTCTTTGTAGAAGCTCAATATGGATGTCTCATTATCCTCTTTGAGTGAAACTTCTTCCATCCGTCTTGTGAAATAATTTGTGTCTATGAGGATACATTTGTGTCCATCATTTGATGGTGTGTTAATAAATCTTATGAAATCCAAGCCCCATTATATAAAGGGTTTATTTTATTGTATTAGGTTCAATGGCAAGGTTCCAACCTTTGTTCACTATAAAAAAAGGTACATCTCTTGCAATTTTTCACATATGTATGTGCATTTGTGAATAGAGTTGGCCAATAATAACCAGCTCATATGATTTTTGTAGCAATGGTCTTGGGTGAATAATGGCCTCCTTCAAGGCCATAATGGAATTATTGAATTATTATACTTAGTTTAATTCTATACACCTTAAGAGGACTTCGTTGAGGTCCTTCTAAAAAATCACACCATTGATGAAGACATAGCGAATGGATTGCAACCTGAAATGCCTATGCTTGTATTTATTAAAGACAAGGGGGTATGAGCCAATTTGACGTAAGGTCATCATATTTTCCATCCAATTTGTTATAGCTTCATGGCCTATTGATTCTTTTTCATGTGACACCAAGACTATTCTATCTTCAAAATTTTCCACCTCGACCAATTTTTCATATAGTCCCTTTCCTTGCATTAGCTTGGTAATATAGATGTCTACCTCATACTCCATTACCTTTGTGACCCAATTAGCTATTTTTTTGTTTATGTCCTTATTGAGTATAAACTCTTTGATGCCTATGTGTGCAACCATGAGTTAGATTTTTTTGTTGGAGAGCATATGCCTACACTTCTTGATCACTCTCATAAGTATAAGGATGTACTTCTTCATGAAGGTATAGTGCAGCTCATAATTCTCTTAACACCTAGCTGAAAAATGTAATTGGTTTCTTTAAATGATCACTATTTTATTGTATAAGGATAGATGAGATGCATTTAATCCCACCAAATGCATAAAGTATAAAATTCTTACGATAATATGGATTAATCAAGGTGGTAACTTATGTGATGGCATGATTAATGGCTTCAAAATTGTCCCTACCTTCATGATTCAAACTAAACCTAGACATTTTCTTGAGCATCATAGTGAGAGGTTTGGTTAGGATGCCAAAATTAGGGATGAATCTTCTGATAAAGTTGATTCTTTGAAATAAGTTTTGGATATTCATCTTATGACTTGGGAGAGGGAGAGATGAAATAGACTTGACTCACTCTAGATTGATTAATATACCAAACTCTTATCACCTTTCAAAGACTTGCTCTAGATAGCCTAAATGATCTTCTACATGCTTAGATAAAATGGTAATGTCATTAAGGTAAACCAAGATGACCTTGTTGATGATCTCTTTAAATCCTATATCCATGGATATTTAGAATTTTTCTCTTGTATTTGTTAAACCAAATGGTATATGTTTATATACAAAGCTTCCCCACTTAGTGGTGAATGTTATATATAATGATCACACTCTTATAATAGAATCTAGTTGTATCCTGAGTAACCATACAACAATAAGAATATCTTTATGCCTATGACCTTTTTCAATATTTGATCCATTGGTGGGAAGGGATATTGATCTTTGAGGGAAGATTTTTTTAGGTCTATGAAATCCACACATAGACATATTTCTCCATTTTTAATTCAATGGGACTAAGTTGGAAACCCATGAAGAGTGTTTAATTAGAAGTATTATTCTAGCTTCAATGAGCTTTGAGATCTCCTTTCTCATCAATAGTTCAATATTTGGGTTGACAGGTCTTTGTTTTTGGTGTACTAGTTATGCACCAAGGTTAATCTCAATTGTGTGTTGTACTAAGCTTTGATAAAAGCCTCTAAGGTCCTTATAGCTCCACATGAAGATATCATCATATCTCCTACTAAGTTTAATAAAGATATTAATTTATGGTGGGGAGCATACCTTACCAACCTTTCCTTTAGAAATAGTTACTTTCATAGAGACCTCTTTTTTTTTTCATGCTTCACATTTCTCCTTTGATTTGGTCATCATAATTGAAGATGCTTTCTAGGGTGACTAACCCTTTTGGTAGCTTATTTCCATTTAATTATATGAATTAATATTCATATTGGGCTTAAATCTACACTTGGTTTTTGGTGTAAAACTTTTCCTCATCCTATAAGAAGTTGATAATCTGCTCATTGCTCTCAAACACTTGCCAATTCTTTGCATTGTCAATAATTTACAGCCTAGACACAAGCTTGACAAGCTACTCAAACTCTTTTGTTATATCATACATGATGTCATACTATGCACATATGGTTTCAAGTCTATTCGCATAGATATTATATGACCTTGGTATAGATATAATATTTAATGCATTAAAACCTTTAATCATAGCCTATACTCTATGGCTATAATCTTTCATCAAGTAATTTTTGGTCATGCTCCACACTTTTACCTGGTTAACAACTAGTTCACTATCATCCAATGCATATAGTGTTTTGATTCTTATTTTTGTGTGCATGTTAGAGGCTTTGGATCAGTGCCTCATATCCTACAACATTATTCATGAAAATAAACTATAATCTAAATTTATGTAAATATTTATCCTTTTGAGGAGAGACTAACATTACACTAGCTCCAACACCATTTTTACTTTGAAAACTATAGGAGTATAATTTCCATGTACCCTCAGGGTTTTACTATGCCTTTATGAGCTTAGGTAAAATGGAATATTCCTCCAAGATACTATATGTACTTAGATCTATTTCTTCTACATTGTCATATAGATTGCACTAAAAATGTTCACATGGCCATTCATCCAACAAATCATCTAATATCTCTTCAGATGGTGATATAGCCTCATGGAGAATTGAATTCTCCTCATAATCAAGCATTAAGCATTTTAATTCATCTAGGCTAGAAGAGTATGGTTCAACATGAATTTTGAAGATAGGTTCATCCCTGATGGTTACCCTAATCCTATATCTAGTTTTGAGTAACATATGTGACAAATCTAAAGATATATATCCACCAATATTTAATGTGAAGTCTCAAGAGGTAGATGGCAAAGTAGGGAGGTAATTTGATGATTGTGATATTCTATGCAATTAAGAAGCTCAGATATGTATGTAGTGTAACATTCAAATCTTTGATGATTCCCATGATATTGACTATCTTTCCATCCAGGTAGACTATTCCTTTTGAAACAGATCCCAAACATATCCATGATCTTATTTGGCCTCAATAAATTAATTAAACCAAATTAGATCATGCAATTATATACTAGATATTGGTCGAAGATTAAGGATATGTATAATGAGGGTGGCTTTGTGATACTGCACACTTGTATTTATTCTAATTTGGGCTAGCATAGACTTGTAGAGATGCAAGGTGTTGAGGTCAATATACCCCCATTTTGAAAAATGATGACTCTTGTATAATTTTGAAAATTGAGTTAGGAATTGTCATTCAAACTAATCAAATTTGTATTTGAATATCATGTTTGCTTCATCTTTCATTGACATGTTAGCATATTGTCTTCATTTAACTTTATATAATGTTTCTAATATGATTCTTGTGTTCATGTTGCAAGTTTAATGGGGTCCCAATTTTATGAACAATTTCTAGGGTTTTTTGTGATTTAAATGTCAAATTAACCCTTAGTTGGATAAATAATTTGATCTTAATTGACCCTCATATACTAACCTCTGGTCATAATTGAATGGTTGAATCTATATTTAAATCATGTTAAAACCTTAGTCTAATATGTTTAGCCTAAGTTTCTTGTAAATAATATTCAAATTTACATGGGAACATTTATTATGTCTTAGAATTAGTTTAAAATTTATCCTAAGGTTCTAATCGTGTTTATCAACATGACCAAAACCTTAGTCTAAAAATTTGTGCTAGTTCTTTTATATCCTAAAGCCCCACCAAGTCTATTTTATTATTCACATATACTAATTAAGTGTGGGAACATTTTATTATATTTTAAACTTAGCCTAAATTTTTATCCTAAAGTCCCAGTTGTATTTATTAATACAACTAAAGCTTTAGGATAAAAACTTTATCCTAAGTTCTTTATATTCCTCAAACCCTAACTTAGTCTATTTTCATTATCCATAAGAATAAATCAACATGAGAATTCCACATGCTAAGATCTTGGATATCAAGTAAAGGATCGATGGTACTTGAGCACCTGCCTAGATCGAAATTTCAAAGCACTCATATCAAGCATGAGAGTGGAAAGTGTCACCATTTTAGAGGCCGCTTGAAGATCTTATGGTGAGAAAAGAGGCAATAAGTTAAGAATCCTACAAAGGAAGAAGAGAAACCAATCACATTCAACCTCCTAGATTGAGATCAATGGAGTGTGTTAAAGCTTACAATAAAGATATAATGACACAAGGTAAAGTTAATAAGTCAAGGTTATATAGAGGGATCTGAGAGTGCTAAGTGGCATGATCTCAATGACTTAACTCAAAATAAATGGTCCAAATTCAACCAAATAATATCAAGTTGATTGATATCAATGAAGCACATTGATCCATGCAAAAGAAGATCCAACAGTGCGAGATGAAGTTAAATTTTAAAAAAACCTAGAAATAATTTTATGGTGATTCATGTCACAATCATGAGAAATGAAATGCAAATTAATGAGTGGCATTCAAGATCTATGATGAGTAATGAATCTAAATTTTCAAAAGGATCAAAAGAAAAAAGAAGCCACCATATAATACAAAGGTATTAAATTATGGAGCATGTTTACAATGAGTATAGATAACCCATGGAGCTACCATATGGCACACTCTTGGGAGATCAAAAGAATATTAATGGTTTGTGCTGAATCTAGAGCTAATTGACCCCATATAAGATCAATGGAGAATGTTTAATCAAGGCTCAAGATTGCATGATATTGTGATATGTATCTAAAAGTAATAAATAGTCACATTTTAAAAATTAATGCATAATTTGACACGATGATGCCACATAAGCAAAATAAGTTAGATGAAAGATTTTATGGACCCACAAACAAGAAAGGTATAAATAAGTTATCCAATAAAAATCTAAAGCATGAAACTCGTAACTCAAACTCCATTGCCACCATTGAAGCTCTGTATAAAGCTTGAAGAAAACCCTAAGCATATGGATTTCCATAATTGCTTATGTATTCACTATAATTAAGCTTAGAAGAGAAATATTATTGTATACAACTACATAATTCAATCAAATGGAAATCCACAAACATGTTTTAAAGGAAGACATGGAGTTGTACTTAATAAAAAATGCTGAAGGATGTATTTTCAAGGATACTGAGTTTGTTTCCTCTACTTTAAACATAGGAGACAATAATTGGTCAAAAATGTTTTGGATGATCGAGAATCAACTAGCCATTACCATGGAAGAGGAGAAGAATCTCTTATAAAAGAGGCTATATAATGACATTGTTGCAATTCAAATGACTAGTCTCTACTATGCAGTAGTGAAACTTGGGGTACTTCATTGAATTAACATTATTACTCCCATTTTTAAAGATAATATAATATATAAGGGCATGATAATTAATGAACACAATTTGATTAAAGTTTCTTATATTATTACTATTGCATTTGAGTCATATTATAAGTTTACCAAACCCTAAATTAACCTAGCCTCTATCAATTCCTAGGCTAAGTAAAACAATTTGACGGACACACTAGCCATATGGTTAGATTTTTGAAACCAAGTCTTTTTAGACTTCAATAAAAACATTCTTAATAGCCAATTTAGACCTAGAATTAGGATGATAATGACAATGTTAAACATGTTATATGGAAATGTAACTAATGGATATGTAGACCTAGTATGTGTGCCCATAGTCTACTTTATAATTGAAAAGGTAATTGTCCCTCCTTTGGGTGAAATAATTATTATCTCATTAGGTAGACAAATATATGTAATTACGCATAAGAATAAAACCCAGTTTTTCATGATTTCATATCTCTTAGATGTTCTTTGTGCAATAATAGAGATTCCAAACCAAAGGGAATGGTCATCAAATGGAACATAGATTATTCATAGTATTATTCTAAGCTACACATTTTCAAATATAAAGACCACATTCAATTTATATGTGACTATGTCTACCTTGCTCTGAGTGAACCTATAATTGGTATCCCAATGACAAGAATTAGCCCATTTATCAGGAAATCTATTGAAGTTATGGGAGACATATGGTTATATATAGATTGTATAGTGATAAGGATTGAGGGGACTCAAATGTATCTTCTCAAGCTACTTATTCATGTTCCTAATAAGGTAGTTGATCAAGAGGTTCCATACTAGATATTCTATGTCATTGATGGTCTATGCAAGACCAAGAGAAAAGGACTCTTTCATGGATACCAAATGACAATTGGAAAGAATGTATTCAGATAGTGGGACAATATTAAAGTTGTATAAAAAAATAGATCATCCTTCAACCTACACATTGATGAGCTTGAGAAATGGGATACTTATGGGAAAGTTAATAAACATTTGAAAAATAAAGGAATTCCAAATGTGCCCTATGATCATGAGCCTGACACCTTTGATCCCATTTACACCTAAGCATCCTCTTATTTCTAAGTCACCAAAAGATTGAAAGAACATAAGCTGAGGTCTGAGTCAATAATAGAGATAAATAAAAAGATGAATGATAGATGGAAATGGGACCCATAAAATATCATCTTATTAGTGGTGAATCCTCTAGACTTCTATTAATTAGTGTACAAACAGAGGTTCAAGTGGAACATAGGCCTGAGGAGAAAATGTAATATGAAATAGATTCTAGCTCATCAAATTATGAAAATCCTAAATAAGTAGAAAATGTGTTGAAGATTTGTAAATTAAGTCATAATGAGTGTCCAAGTGAGTGGGTGAAGTGACTTTATAGTCCAAAGTGACAATGATAAAGTGTGAAATATGCTTATCCTAGTATGCTTGAAGTAGGTTTGGTTGATCTTCAGAGATTATCTATTTACACATGATTAGGGATGAGTTTGAAGTATTTAAAATGTTTAATGGGCCCTATCATAATTCAATAATTATTTGATTGATTATGTGCATGAGTGGATTTCATTTGGTTGATCATTGTTTTCATCTAAACATTTTGGGTCTAGTGGCAGAAAATTTGAGTAGGCAGTTTGCTGATGACACCATTACCACATGTGGATGAGTCAAGGGGAGTTGGTCATATGTTTATGATCAAATTTATTCATAGTTGTTAGGTAATAAATTTTAGGTCATGAAAAAAAGTGTAACATAATATATACAAGTGAAAATTTGAGCTCCCAAGCAGTTTGATAGTGTTTTCCCTACTTAGCCAAATTTGCTTGTGGCAAGAAAAGCTAAGTAGGCATTTTGATGTAGTCATAATTAACACATGTGGTATTTTCATGATAATTTGATCATATGGATTTATTAAATTTTTTACCTAGTTAATTTGAAATAAATTTAAGGTCATGCTATGAAGTGCATCAAAATATATGCATGTGCAAAGTTGGCCTTCCAGGCAGTTCTAGGCATAGTTGGCTCTATGGAAAAAAAATCTGAGTGAGAAGATTAATGGTGTTATATCTTGCACATGTAAAGGTTTAATGGGATTATTAATACATTTTTGGATTCTTATTTTAAAGTATAATATATGGTATAAATTTTATAACATTAATTTAAGTGAAGCAAAAGATATGAAGGTGCAAATTTGACCTTATAAATAGATAACAATGGTCCCCATACTTAGTCTATTTTGCTCGATGTTAAAGATCATGACTAGATGGAGATATAATGGATCAAAAGTGATCATATAGTGAAGATATATGGTGCATGTTGAGTTAAGTGAGTCAAATTTTTTTTTGGTTAATGAATTTAAAGATCAAGCTCCGTACAAAACGATCAATGAAGTGTGTTTGTTCCAAGGTGTCAGGAAGTAGTGAGATGAGGACAAGTGTTCAAAGTTTAACATTGATTAGATTTAAGGATTAGGATTCCTATAATATAAAATTATGAGTGGATTTTTTTACATATACATATAAATTATGCATATTGACTCAGATGATTTTGAGGTGTCTAATGTTTAACATAGATAAATATTGAGCTACGTATAGGAGATCATTCGAGTACATTAAGTCAAATAGTCAAAATGAAGATCCAATAATGAGAAATGAAAGGTAAAGTTTGAGATACTACAAGGAATATTTATGGTGTATTTTTAATTTAAGATGAGAGGGCACGAGATGTGTTTTATGTGACTGAAGTTTAACTATGACCATTTGAATTTAAATATTTGAATTTAACAAAGGAAAGACCACTATCTATTTTTTAGGTCATTTATTTTGATACATGAAAAATTTACTCATGGTGTAAAAATTAAATTTGTATAGGAATCCAAGGAAAATCTAGATATATATAGTTAAATTTATGAAATTATGTATAGTTAAATTTATGAAGGTTCAAAGTTGACTATGTGTTTGACCATGGAATGTAAGTGACTTGAGAAGGATAATTGAGCTTGTGTTTATGTTGTTTCAATGTCTCATGATGAATTAACTATTGGGGAGTGTTTTAGATTCCATGAGGATCATTGGTATGGATATTAGAGTGTTATAAAATATATCTTGAGTTTGAACAATGCTTAATAAGTTGACTATGTGTTTGTTCATGGTGTTCCTATGTACAAGGTCATTATTTGAGTTGATTGAGCATAGGTAGAGGTGAAAGAGATGACTATGATCATTTGAGGATGTTGAATGGGTCATGTGGAGTGGACCTATAGATTTTAACGTGGTCTTTTGTTCTTTTTTTTGTATGAAGTTTTGAATGGGTGAATAGGTCTTTATGAGACCCATAAGGGATACAAAGGCCTAATTGAAAAGTGTAGTTTCTTAAGGGTGACCCATGGGTGTTATGGCTGACCTATGTGGATGGAATTAAACTATCTCAATGAGATATATTCCTTAAGGTTTAAGGTGTTCCTATGGGCTGACTAATATGGTGATGATAATGAATGCTCTATAAATAATGAAACCAAATGTGATGATTTTTAGACTTGTAAGAAGTGTGTGTATGTGAGAGTTAAGGAGTGAAGGAGAGGGAGAGTGCCAAATATATGAGTTGATGAGAAGATAAAATTGAGGAATTTTTATGACTTTTGGGTCATGTTTCCAAATTTATAATATCCCTCTATAGGTTGAGGATGAGAGAAGTGGTCTATGGTGATCCAAAAGGATGTTTTGGATTCTTTAAGTGTGTAGAGTTGAAGAGAGTTGATATAGTTTATATATTCATCATATTGGTATGAAATCAGTGTTTAGGAGATATAGTGTTCATATTTTTTGTTGTGTATACTCATCATCTCGAGGGTTGTAGCCTCATTCAAGGTGAATCTTTCTAAAACTCTAATTATTGTGATTGTTCATCTAGACAGGTGTTGTAGCACTTTGTGGGATTGTAGTCTCACTAAATAAGGGATAGTAGCTCCTTGATCATTTGTAGTTGGTCTTCATTAGTTCTTGTTATTATAGGATAGTAGTCTAATAGTAGGTTCCAGTGTATTTTCTCTCCCAAGAGGGTTTCCCACATATGTCATGTGTTATGTGTTTGATCTTGCATTCTTTATCTTGTTCATTGTTATGAATGATGTGTATGATTAATGAATGATTGGGATAATTGATTAAGAGTTTTAAATAATTTAAATTGAATTTTTATTATCTTGGCTCACCAATTCACCCCCCTCTTAGTGATTATACCTCTAATAATTGGTATTAGATCAGGTCCTTTGGTAAAGGATTGATAGCTTGAAGGTGATACAAGGTACAATATGGGTATTCATCAAGGAGGTTTCTCTACTAAGAAAGCACCAATGTTCAATTGATCTAATTATGATTTTTAGAGTGAAATGATGAGGACATACATCATGTCCCTATTGTTTTACATTTGGAAAGCTATTGTGGATGATTATTCTGCACATACTATTCTTCCATTTAGTGTTACAGATAAGAAGTTGTTTGAGAACAATTCTAAGGTAATGAATGCTATCACGTGTGGTCTTTCAAATACTGAATACACAAAGGTAATCCATTTTACATCTTCCAAGGAAATGTGGGATAAATTTAACACTATTTATGAAGGAGACTCAAAATTTAAGTTGGCAAAGTTGTAGACTCACTAACGATAATTTGAGAATCTCAAAATGAAGGAAGAAGATTTTGTCACATCTTTTCTACAGAGATTTGATGATATTGTGAGCATCATCATAGGTCTTGGAGAGAATACTAAAGAGGATAATATAGTTCAAAAGGTGTTAAGGTCCCTCTCATTCAAGTTTGATCCTAAAGTATTTATTTTAGAATAAAGTCATGATCTAACTCAACTGAAGTTGGATGAATTTCATGGCATCCTTAGTACCTATGAGATGAGGAAGAATGATGATAATCCACCAAAAAATTAAGCAACATTCAAGATAGAATTGAAATCAAAGAATAAATTCCAAGGTAAGAAACCTAAGAGGATAACACATCTAATATTAATGAAGATGAACTAATTGATTTATTTACAAGGAAATTGAAAATAGGGTCATGCAAGTATAAGGGTAAGCTACCATTAAAATGCATCAATTATGGTGAGATAGGAAAATTTGATAATAAGTGCCGTTATAAGCATAATAATAATGATGATGATGATGAAGAGCATGATGAATACTAAGATGAAGACAAGAAGACATTTCTGATAAGAGGAAGAATTTTTTTAAAAAGTATGACAACAAGAAGTTATTTAAGAACAAAAAGAGTCTAAATCAATAAACACTACAACTCATTAGATGATAATGAAGATATTGACTTAGAGTGTGATCAAGAAGATGATGGTCATGTTAAAGATGAAGCCCTCTTCATGGATGAGGAAGGAATCTTCTCACATCAAAATGAGTCTACTTGGAGTGATTCAGATGATGATGAAGATAAGATGGACTATGAGACTGCATTGAGAAATGATCTTGAAGAATTAAATATTTAGAATAAGATTAACAAGAAGATGAAGTCTCAAATCAAGGACTATGAGGAGCAATTCATTGTGTATGAAGCAAGAATGATTGAAGATACCAAGGAGCATGAAGATATGGTCAAGCATTTTAGTTGTCAATTAGAAATCCTATCTACAAGCCTAAAATCTAAAGAAGATGAATGGTCAAGGTATGTAATTGAAAATGAGTCATTGAAATGTAAGTTATAGAAGACATCTAGTAAGTGAAGTCATTTATGAGTTTTAAAAAGAGATCAAGTGATCTACACAATATTTTAATGATCAAAAGCATGCAAGTGATAGAGCTAATCTTGGATACAAATAAGAACTAGAGAATGTAAATAAATACAAGATGAAGACTAATGTGGACAAGGACAATCATACTTTGAATAAAAATCATTAAACAAGGAATGAAGTATCAGAGTTATGCCAGGATCCAGATAACATAAAAGCAATGGATATGTGATCACATGAGATGAAGCTAGTTCACACCATAATCATGCTAAAGAAAATTGAAATCATACAAGGAGATAAATTGCATAAGATAAATAAAAGAAAACCCAATATTTGATTAAAGGAAATAGGCTCAAATGGAGCATACAAATAGAAGAGCACAAATGTAACTCCTCAAGTGGTGGTCAAAGCACCCCATGAAAAGAATGTAACTCCTCCATGAAAGGTGGTGACAGGTGCCCAAAATAGAGGAGTAACTCCCATACCTAGAATAGCCAATCAAATGAGTTACTTCTCTATGACACACTATGACAAGTCTATGACATACAATCTCCACATAAGAAAGCCTATCTCCTAAATGTAGGAAAACTCCATGTGCACAAATATAATATTCCCAATTAAATAAATCGGTAAAAATAAATACTTAAACTAACACCCCCCCATAAGCATAACTTAAGTGGGCAGTGTGAAAATAAATAATGGGTCCTAGCAACTAGGCCTAATCAGGTACCCATATACAAATCAATCTCTCATAAAGTAGAGAAAAAGAGAAAATTCATAGGAAAAAAATCCCCCCCCCCACAAAAGAGAGACATAAAATAAAGGAAGAGGCTAAGAGGCCCCCAGCTAAAGATGATACTACTATTGATATAGACCACACCCCAAAAAGACCTCATAGATGAATGAACTTTCTCTAGATGAAGGGTTTGGTGAAGATATCTTCAACCTACTCTGAAGACTAGAAAAATATCAAGTCGATGACCTGACCATAAATAAGCTCCCAAATAAAATGCATGTGAATCTCAATGTGTTTGGTCTATTGGTGTTGAACTAGATTCCTCCATATATATATAGTACTCTGGTTATCACAATAGATGATAGTGGGTTGCTTAAAAGGAATGACAAACTCAAATAGAATCCCCTAAAACCAAATAGCCTCAATAGCTATGTTAACATCTCCCCTGTACTCTACCTTTATGGATGATATATCAATAGCATTTTTATTTCTTTCTAGACCAATTGATATGACTAGAACCTAGAGAAAAACTATAACAAGAAGTGGACTTGTGAGTTTAAGAATCACCAGCCCAATCTGAATCTATAAATCCAACCAAGTCAACCTCAATGCCAAATCTATAGTGAATCCTGAATCTATGAGAACCCTATATGTAGTGTAAGATCCTTTTAGCTTCTTCCTAGTGTAGCTCATGAAGTTCCTACATGAATATGGAGACAAGTCCCATTGCATATGAAATATCAAGCTTGGTATGAGTCAGATAAATGAGGCTACCAACAAGCTATCAATACTGAGTGGCATCAACCAATGGTGTAAAATAGTCAACCTCAATCTTGAATCCTAATAGAATGGGAGTAAGATATCTCTTACACTAAACTATGTGAAACTGAGTTAAAATATCAAGAGCATAATTGGGTTGTGCAAGGGATATCCCTGACTCAAACTGTGAAATATCAATGCCAAGGAATTAATGTAAAAGACCCGAATTTGTCATGTCAAATCTATCCTATAGAGATGTCTTCAATAATGCAATAGCTAATGAAGAACTCCTAATGATCAAAATATCATCAGCATAAAGTACCAGTATCAGTGGAGAATCATCCTACTATAAGAAGTAAACATTGGGGTCTGAATGATACCTAGTGAAACCTGATATAAAGAGGAAGGAATCCATCTTGGCATACCAAGCCTGAAGGACCTCTTTAAGGCCATAGATGTATTTCCTAAGTCTATAAACTAAGGATGAATCTTGAATAAACCTAGGTGTCTACTCCATGTAGATCTCCTCCTTAAGGTCTCCATGAAGAAAGACACTCTTCACATCCATCTAGTGCACATCCCAACCATGTGCTATAGTTATAGCTAGTGTGAGTCAAATCAGAGTCATCTTTACAATGGGTGCAAAGGTCTAAGAGTAGTCAATGATGGATACCTATGAAAAACCCTTAGCGATCTATTATGCCTTGTAATTTTTTATCGACCCATATGTTACAAACTTGGTCTGATATATCCACCTACATCAAACTATCTTCCTTCCCTTAGGAAGTGAAGTCAAATCCCAAGTGTGATTTTTGATCAAGGAAGAATATTATTCTTGTATAACACTATTCCATTCAATTATGCCTGAAGCCTCTTAAAATGTGTGTGGATCTAAAACTAAATCAAAGAAGGCATGTGGACCATTCTAATAATCTCCCCAAGTATGTATGTCATCTACTAGATCCCCTACCCAAGTGCCTACACTATCAACTATTTGTCTGACCCAAAGTGGCCCAAAAGTGGGTGAGTCAGGTGATAACTCTTCATCCTCTAAAGCATGACTAGAGTTGGATGTAGATGACTCTGCATCACTATCCTCACTATCTGAACTAGAAGAAGATGCTGACTCTAGATTAGGAAACTACTCTAGATGATTTGAATCAAAATAAGAATCATCATTTCCAAGTAGATCCAATGAAGGAAAAGAAGTGTCAAGTGTTGAGTCTATAAGAATATTCTAAAAGTGAATAATTCTCTCTATGAACAACTCATGTGTGGTCAAATGAAAAAGGTGGTACCCCTTGATACCATCCAGATAACCTACAAAGATTAAAGGTTAGGACTAACATTTTAGAGCTTTGCATTTCTTCTTCAATAAATGTGTCATAGTTGTAGATCTAGAAATCCTAAAGTACTCAACATCAGGTTTCCTTTTATGCTAAGCTTTAAAGGAAGTTGTCTCTTTCAAAGCCTTATGAGTACCCCTATTATGAATATATCAAGCACAATTAATAGATTTGGCCTAATACTAAGGTGCCAAATACTTCGAGTGAATCATATAACGAGCCATCTCTTTCAAAAACCTATTCTTGAATTTTTCAACTCCATTCTATGAAGGATTTTAAGTAACTATGTTTTGTAAATCATTCCCCTCTGTAGTGCAAAACTAATCAAATCTATTGCTGACATATTTTCCTCCATTATCAGTTTGAAGAATCTTTATAGATTTATCATATTGTTTCTCAAAAAGAGCCTTAAAGTCTTAAAAATATTCAAATATTGTTTCTCTAGATTTTCACTAATTACATTCAAATGAGAAAGAAACTAAGGTTAAGAGGTTATGGGTTTGATGTTACCCAAATTTAGTGTGCACCATATCCAAGCCTTGTGGGAGCTCCTCTTTGGCTGTGGAGGAAAAACCTATAGTAAAAATGAAACTTAAACAAGAAAGATGTTAGAAAAGGCTATGGTGGACTGCCAAGCTATGCGCTCAGTCTCGAAAGCGTGAAGCTCCTTAAGGGATGACAGTCCATTGTTTAAAGATAAAAGTATTGTAAAGTAAGAAATGATAAATGACTAAATAAATAGAAAGGTAGATGGTGTGTACTTATTCCTTGTAATTTGTGTACCTCAAAATGCTACAAAAGGCTGGCTAAAGGTTTTGTCTGGTCTAGATGGGCTGTTTAGATGGCTTTCTAGTTTGCTAGTTTAAAACACAGTCACCGACGTCAATGGGTCTACTGAGGTTGATTAGGTAAATAGTGCTGACATCGGTTGGGTTGCCGATGTCAGTCTAGATGAAGGTGTTGATGTCAGTTGGTCTGTTGATGTTAGTTTGAGTTGTAGATGCCAATGTTGATTGGTCTGTCAATGTCAGTTGGGGTCGTCAGCCTTGGACATCTTTTAGAGTATTTTTGGGATAGACAGAGGGGTTTTTAGAAGTTTAGAGGTTGGTGCAGGGTTGTGGGAAGGTGAATGAGGTCTGAGGAAGGGTATAGGTAGAGGATTGGTGTGAAAAGGGGATGAGAACAAGGGGAATGCCTTTTAGCCCCTCCATAGAAGAAGTCAGGCCTCTCGACAATATGTAAAAATATCAATGAAAACTAATTGATAATATATTCTAAAACACTAAAATGAAAACCAAAGTACTTAGCTTTATAAGGTGAAGAACCAGAGGTGTTAGAATAGTGATTCCCATTGTGGCTAATGTGACTGGTGTTATGAGCCAATGAAGTGACATGGATTGCTTCAATTCAGTAGCTCGAGGTCCTCATACAATCTTTCAATCTAGTCTCTAGAATGATTTGTGCAGAGCTTCGATGGCTAGGAGAACAATAGTCAAGTTCTAGTGCTTGAAATCTAAGAGTGTGCATGCCAATGTGTGAAAAGGTGTCCTTAGTTCAATGTTAGAGCTTGGCTTATGTAACCGATGTCGGCAATCCCATCAGCATCGGCATAGGATTGCCAATGTCGACTGCGGGTTGATCAACGTCGATGGAGAGAGAATAGGTAAAATGGCTATTTTTATCTCTTTGCCTATTTCTCCACCTGCCAAGTTCCTTTTCCATTGGAGAACGGTCAAAACAAGGGATTATGAGGCACGAGAGTTAGTTAGGGAGTTAAGATGGGGTGAGAATAGGTCATGGGTAGTTAGGGTTTGGAGGACATAGTCTCAAGCTAACTCATAGGCTAAGAAACAGTCTTAGGGTGAGGTGTCTAGGTGAGGTGTCCAAGTTGAGGTAATTAATTTAAAATGAGTATTTTTTAAATTAATAAGGTGTGCAAGTGTGGGTTAGGAGTGTTAACATTTTGAAGGGGACCAAGGGGGGTTGACATGATATTGGTGTCTACATTTGCCCCTTTTTATCTTGTAGTTTGTTCTGATGAACTGTAAGACAAAAATAGATGTAGGTTGCCCTAGGTATGGGATGAGGTATTCCCCCTCAAAGCAAGAATCGAGAGAAGGTAATCCGAAATTGGGTGTCGATTTGATAGGCAGTGGATAGGTAGGGTGAGGTTGGAGTGTGAATGCTGCAATAGTTGAGATTGCATGTATACCACTTCACTTGATAGGCAGGTCGAATTGTCATAGGAAAGGTCGAGGAGGACTAAAATCAAAGTAACCAGTCCCCAGCTTATTAGTGGTAGTTGATTGGGTTAAAATGATCAAAGTTGTAGCCCCAATGGTCGAGGATGACTAAAATCAAAGTAACTAGTCCCTAGCTTATTAGTGGTAGCTGATTGGGTTAAAATGATCAAAGTTATAGCTCCAATGGTTGAGGAGGACTAAAATCAAAGTAATTGGTCCCTAGCTTATTAGTGGTAGCTAATTGAGTTAAAACAATCAAAGTTGTAGCTCTAATGGGCATTGTGTTCCAAGTATTTGGGCTAGGAAGTGCTCCTAGAAAACACGAAAATGTCATAGATATTGGGGATCAACTTGGTCGTGATCCGACAATAGGTGTGAGGGGCACATATAATTTGCTAACTATTTGTGAGGTAGCATATGCAATCAAAACAACCAAGGCAAAGTTGTCTCAAAAGTGGTCGTGGTTTGAGGAGATAGTCACGATCTATGAGGTCATTTATCGAGTTAGGCTGAGATATAAGTGATCTTGAGTGTTATTTGTTGTGGTTAGGGAGATGTATGTGATCTCTAATGTGCCCCATGAGAAGTCTAAGGTGAGTTCTACAGTGTTAGAGCTGGTTGTTTGGTCATGATTTTGGGCAGTTTTAAAGAAGACCTATGTTTGTAGGTCACCGACATCAGTTAGGCCATCGATGTTGGTAAGTAGTCAAAAGGATTAAATGAGTTATTTATGCTTCATCAGGTTTCCATATTGGTGATGGTATATGCTTGACATAAATTGTGTTTGGTTGATAGTTTCCATATGTATTGTTTTCCATAGAAACTAATGTGAATGGGCTATGATAATTTATATAACACAAATTGGTATTTGCATTAAATAAATCATGATGTTATATTAGTGGTTAGAAAATGTTTTGGTTGTATTTTATTAGAAACATGTGATGTTATTTATGATAAAATTGAGTTGAATGTTAGGTTCATAACTTTATAGTGAAAATTATTGGATGACAATATGCGAGCATATAATTTTAAGACACTACATCCTAAAAGATAAACTGGCATGTGATGAAGGTGTGTAAGAAGTGAAAGGCATGTTTCTCTTTCATTGATAAGGACCATAAAGATAGCATAGATAGGGTTTTTGCAAATAAAATCCCCATTCATGCATTACGTCGTTGACCATTAGTTTTTGTTAGAGAAGTACCCTAATCACTTGACATTAAGTGAGCTCAAAATCCCTTGGGTATTTTTGGGTAGTAGGTGTGTTTATGTGATATGTGAGGATAGCGTAACCCTTTTTATCAAGGATAACTTTGCCCCTTTTATAGGTGACCCTAAGAATGACTATAGGCAAGTCCATGACTTAATAGTTTGTCAGTTAGTTTTTTTTTTGGTAGACTGATCAATGCTAGAAGTCTACTTGAGGATGTTGTTTTTGTTTTGTGGTCATGTGAAGTTGATCAATGTGGGAAGCTTCTGAGAGGGTGCTATTTTTGTAGCAAAATTTGGGCATAGTCATCCTTTGAGGGATTGGTCTATATTTTGCTTTGTATGTTTTGATTTCTTTGAATAGATGTCCTTCAAGGGAGTAGTCTATTAATTACAACAATAATGTAGTTGTCCTTCGAGGGAGCAGTCTACATTTATAGTTTATGACCTTTTAATATTTTTTTAGGCATCCCAATTTTATGTTTTTTTGTTGACTAAACTTTTAGTCATGGACTAGACTATAGAGGTTTAGGGGTTTCCATTTTATTAGGATAAAGCACTAATGCTTAAAAAAGGGTTAACTAATTTTTGTAGGGAAAAAGGGTTGAAAGGAATAAGGAGGATGATGGGGGTTGTTCAAGGGATGAGCTCAAGTTAAACATCAATTGAATGATTACTTAGTTAACAGTAAAATGGTCACAGATGCAAGGCATTAAGGGGCTTAGGTTATGGCCGGCCTTCGAGAGAAGATAGATGATAAGTGCCTGATCCATACTTGTGTGTTATTATATAAGGTCCGAGCCAATTAGGATCAAACTTACCTCATTTGATTCTTTCCATATTGGTCACGTGTTGGTTTTCTTTAAGGATGAGATCTCTGATTTTGAAATCTTGCTCTTTCAAATTTTTGTTGTAGGCACGCTTGATGCAATCTTGGTAGATATGAAGATGATTAAGAGCGATAAGATGACGTTCATCGAGTAACTTGAGTTGTGTTAATCAATCTTGATGAAAGTCATTGTTAGAGAGCATGTCATGCAAAGAGATGCAAAGAGAAGGTATTTTTACTTCAAGAGGCAAGAGGGCCTCGGTTCCATATACTAAGGAGAAAGGTGTAGCACCCGTAGGGGTTTGGATGCTAGTGCGGTAGGCCCACAGAGCAAAGGGAATGTGAGTGTGCCAATTCCTTCTAGTGTCGTTGACCACCTTCATTAGGATTTTAGTTAGGATTTTATTAGAAGCTTCTGCCTGCCCATTTGCTTGTGGATAGTAAGGTGAGGAGAAGTTGAGTTTGATGCCAAAAGTGTCGCAAAGCTTTTGGATGGTTTTGTTTTTGAAAGATTTGCCATTATCGGTAATTATCTTGTGAGGTACACAAAAATGATAGATGATGTGGTGCTTAATGAAGTCAATGATTTTGTCAGCTTTAGTGGAGATGAGGGGAACAGCTTCCACCCATTTAGTGAAATATTTAGTTGCTATGATAATAGACTGATGTCAGAGAGATGAATGAGGGTTAATCTCACTAATTAGATCTAAGCCCCATTGTGAAAAGGGCCAAAAATCCTTAGCAACTTGTAAAGTGTGGCTGGGGATGTGATGTAGGTTAGCATGTTGCTGGCATTTGATACAATGCTGAACATAATCACTGCAGTCTTGGTTACGAGTGGGCCAATAATAGCCCAGGTAGAGGATGCACTTTGCAATTGAGTTACCACTAAAATGTCCTCCACAAATACCATCATGGACTTGTTTGATGGCATGAGATGTCTCAGTGGTGGTTAGGCATTAGAGAAGGAGGTCGTCAAAACCTCATTTGTAGAGAAGACCCCCTAGCATGGTCTATCGAGTAGTACTCTTGACAAAAGCTCACCATCCATTTTTAGAGAGGTTAAGAGGAATGATAGAATAAGTCAAGTAGTCAACAAGTTGTTTATACCAAACATCATGTGGACTAGAGTTGATATTGCCAACAAAGTTGATGTCAGTTGAGATATATGAGGGTAATGCCAAATGGTGTACCATGACATAGATTCTCAAGGAAGCGGATGAAGATGGGATGTGTGAGGTGAGAGAGGCCATTGTGTCAACAAACTTATTCATAGAGTGAGGAATAGTTTTCAAGAGATAACGGTTGAAAGACCCTAACAATGTGTCAACACAATGTTTATATCATTGCAAAACTTTGTTTTTACAAAGATTTGAACCGTTAATTTGATTAATGACTAGTTACAAGTCGCTAAAGATATTGATTGTCTTAATGCCCAAGAAAATGGT
Source organism: Torreya grandis (assembly GCA_037957365.1). Taxonomy (NCBI): domain Eukaryota; kingdom Viridiplantae; phylum Streptophyta; class Pinopsida; order Cupressales; family Taxaceae; genus Torreya; species Torreya grandis. Next base: position 72,373 of record JARHVA010004736.1, on the reverse strand, counting down.
AGTTTGAAGCCCCAAAACTAAGGCTTCATACTCAGCCATGTTATTGGTGCATTCGAAGTTGAGTTTGAAGGATAGAGGAATGGGCTCGCCCTTGTGAGGGATGAGAATGACCCCCGTACCCCCACTGAGTTGACATTTAGATCCATCAAAGAACATTATCATTTGATAGGGGATGTCATCGGTGGATAGCATGGCGATAGACTCATCAGGAAATTCACATTTAAAGGGTTGGTTATCAGATAAAGGGGCATTTTCTAGTTCATCAGTGATCATTTTCCCCTTTATAGACTTTTGTTGAATGAATTCCAAATCAAACTTAGCGAGAATCATGAGCCAATGAGCCATATGTTGGTTTTGGTATGGCTTGGAATTCATGTATTTTATAGGGTTGGTATGGGTGATGACGTAAGTCTTGTGGTTGAGAAGATAGTGGTGGAGTTTAGAGGTGGCAAAGACTAATGCCAAGCAAAGTTTTTCAGTATGAGTATACTAAGTTTCATAGTCAATGAGTGTTTAGCTTATATAATAAACCACCTACTCATGATGTTGTTCGTCTCGATGCATGATCATGACACCTAAGGAATGATCTATTGATGAAATGTAAAGATAGAAGGGTTGGTTGTCTTTAGGTGGAATAAGGACTAGTGGAGAGACAAGATAGCATTTAAGAGCCTTAAAATCCTCTTGACAATCCTTATTCAAATTAAAGGAGACATCCTTCTTGAGGAGGTGATGGAAGTGTTGGCATTGGTCAGATAGCTATGAGATGAAGTGACAAATAGATTAAAGCTTCCCTTGTAGGCTGTGAAGTTGTTTTAGGTTAGTTGGTGGGGGCATCTTGAGTATGGATCAAATCTTAGCTAGATCTACCTCAATGCCATGGAGAGAAATGATGAAACCCAAAAGCTTCCTTGAGAGAACCCCAAATATGCATTTCTTGGGGTTGAGTCGAATGTTATATTGTATTAGGTGAGTAAATATTATTTTGAGAATGGTTAGGTGGTCATGGCAAAGTTTGGATTTCCCCAGTAGGTCATCCACATAGTCCTCCATGATTTTATGGAGGAGATCATGAAAGATATAAGTCATGGCGCATTGGTATGTAGTGCCTACATTTTTGAGGCTAAAAGGCATGACCCTATAGTATAATGTCCCCCATGGGGTGATGAAGGTGGTTTTATGTTGATCTTCTAGGGCAATCAAGATTTGGTTATATCCTAAAAACCTATCCATGAGGGATAGCATCTCATGACCAGCCATAAGATCAACAATTTGGTTGATGTTTGGCAAAGAAAAGTCATCCTTTGGGAAAGCTAAGCTGAGGTCGCGATAGTTGGTACAAATTCAAATTCCCCCTATTTCTTTTGTGACAGGGACAATGTTTGACACCCATTATAGATAATCAATGGGTTGGATAAATGAGACGGAGAGAAGACATTGAAGATCCTCTTTGACAAGGAGTGCAATGTGAAGATGCATCTTGCGAAGCTTTTGCCTGATAGGCTTAGCTTCACGGTTCCTGATGATGTTGTGGATGACAATGTCGGGGTCAATACCAGGCATATCACTATAGGACCAAGCAAAGGCTTTTTTATGATCTGTAAGGAATGTGGTATAGTCAATTTGTTCTTGGGCATCTAAAGATTGACCAATCTTTAAAATGTGAGGAACATCAGAAGATGGGAGATTAATGTCAATAGTTGATTCGTTTAACATAACCTATGTTTTTGAAGGAAGTGATCATTGTATGAAGGAGTCATCTGCACCCATGTAGGTGAGTATGGAATCATCATCTAGGCATTGGACAGTGTTGATGCTAGAAGATTCATCATCTATCATGTCTGGATAAATGAGAGGAAGAGACCTTGATGCCTCACCTAGTTGATAGGTCAGGGGTTCTAAGTGAATGGCGTTTATGAAAAAAAAACTAGGAGGGATGGAGACCACTGACTCTATAGGTGAGGGTGGGGGAATAGGCAAGGTTGGAGGAGAATAATCTATGATAGTTTCATGGCGAGGGATCTTAGAGGGTTTTGTAGGTTCTTCAAAACCCATGCCATGTCATTTTTTGGCATTTTTGATTGCCTCATCATTTGGAGGCTCAATGGGCTTGTGGGGACCTTGTTCATAACACCCAAAGCCAAAACCCTTCCATGCACACCTATGAAGATAGGTATGAGCAAAGATGGGGTTGCTGAGGAAGGAGAAATTGCAAGTGAATAGTCAAGGTGATGAGAAAGGATTTCCAATAGTAAGAGCCCAATCTAGCCCTCCATGGGTGAGATTAGTTTGGAGATCTGGAGGACCATATGGGATGACCATTCCGATGCAATGGTCATAGTTAGGGTGATGATGAAGTTTTCCATATTCTTGTGGAGTTTGGAACATGTCAAGGGTAAGTAAATGATACTCCCCAAGTGAAAGGCGCTGGAAGGTATCTTCCATAGGATCGTTCATGGTCACTTGAGGAGTAGGCATAGGTGTGACCCGTGTCTGTGAGCTTGTCAAGGCTTCTATAGGTAGAGGTGGTGTTTGGGTGGATGTTTTCAAAGGGATGAGAACATCATTAGGTCAGTAGGTTGTGTTGCATGTTTTAAAGGGTCAAGGGTTAGCAGGAATGACATGAACCTGCCCCTTGTGTTCAAACTTGACACAACAATGCAACGTGGAAGGGACATATGTCATGGAACATATCCAAAGTCATCCCAACAACATGTTATATTGGAACTCCCCCTTGTTTATATATAAGAGTTCTATAATTGTGCGTGGGCCAACACAAACATGCAAGACCACAGTGCCAACATTAGTGGTGGTGGCATCATTGAAAGAACGAATAATTGCATCAGTTTTTGACATGCAGTTCTTCAGAAGGGCTAGTTGATCATATGCATGGGTATAAATGATGTTGATGCTAGTACCTCCATCAATCATAATGTGCTTAACATGATTTTGATCAATGTAAGCCATGATAAAGAGGGTAGGATCCTAATCTTCTAGGTTGTAGGCAAGAATCTCAGAATCACTGAAGGTGATGAAGACAATGGTGGGTAATGATTTGACTAAAGCAGCCAGTGGTTGGGGGTCTTCAGGTTGGACCTCCACTGCCTATAAAGCTTTGATCAAGGCTTGGTGATGTTGTGGAGAGCATTGTATTAGGTCATACAAAGACATCTTCATAGGGGTTTGGTGAAGTTGATTCACCATGGAGTCATGAATTGCCCTCAAAGATGTTGGTTGAGATGTGCCCAAAATAGAAATCTTGGGCTTTGGTGGTGGAGAGAAGTTGGTGAATGGATATGTATGAGGGGTAGAAACTTGCTCTTTTCCTTTATCCTTTAGGGTTTGAGACCTGGTGGCCACATTAATAGTGTTGATTTTGAATAAAGGGGGAGAAGGTGGTAGAGGGAACATAATCTCGCGTTGTGATCCCGATTCAAGTGTGGAGGTTTGGGAGGCATGGGATGGTGTTGGTAGTTTATCAAAAAGGTGATCAAGAGAAACCTCAATGAGAAGGGTGTCCTTTTTTAGGTGTTGGTGAATGATAACTGTAAGAGCGTAGCAACTCTCAGTATCACGCCCAAGTGTGTGATGATACAAGCAAATTTGAGTGTCATCAAACCAAGATGGTTTTGATTTGAGAGGTCGGTATGGCTTAATGGGTGGGAGAACAATGCTAGAAGACTGCAACAATTGACATAATAGTGAAGCATAGGAACCCAATAATGGGTTTGCACTCATTATTGCAGTAGGGGTTGACAACTTCTGTTTAGGAGTTATAGGGGGAGTTTTTCATACCACCTTTTTGGTTGGTGGTGTGGCCACATGCATAGATGGCATTTTCTTGATGAGAGGTGTCAAATTTCTTGGAGGAAATATGTTTTTGATAGGTAGAGGGAGTAATGGAGGTAGTTTATCTTTGTGAGGTGTTGGAATAGGGAGCACTCCTATTAAAGTGGAAGGATGTGGACCCAAGATAGAGGGCAATGGTGAAGGTGGGGGAGGAGTAGACCGACGTGGTTTAGCATCCTCCTTTAGTATGGTGTGAGGACCACTACTGTGTGGGGAAAGGTTCAAATCTAACTTCACTTGTGGGTGAGTTAGGTTTGATACAGGGTGAACACCGAGAGATCTAATCTATTTTAGTATGGTGGATGCCTGTGAGGGTTTGAATTCAGATGTGGAAAGCTGAGCTTCTGATGATTTAGAAGTGGAAACCTAATCCTCATTAGAGACTTTAGGGTAAATCATCATAGAAGGGTTGGCAGTATAAGGTGAAGTGGGATGTGTAGGATAAGGAGCCCTAAGTTTCTCCCATAATGCCTCATACTCTAGGTTCCTATAATGGAAGAATCCTAAGTTTTCTACCAATTGAGAGAAGGGTTTAGATGATGTTGTGCGAGGCCTTACATTCAGTCCTTCAAAGTATTTGGGTGATTGCGAGAGCGAAAACAAGTTAGACGTAATGATCTTAGGCCAAAGGTGAGAGAGAACCATCATCGGATCTTCCTCAACCAAAGTGAGTGAGGTGACGAGTTCTTCTCTCAGAAGAGAAGGGATTGGAGAATTTGGCTCTTCAATTGGATAGAGTGCAAGGATGATCATGCCTTCCACATGTGGTCTAGGAGCATGGAAAGTATGATCCTCCATTGGTAATAAGAAGGATAAGGGTGGGGCCACTAGTGTTGGTACCATCAAGTCATCCTCCAATATGGGAGAGGTCAAAGTAGACTCTCCTACATGTGAAAGGGGGGTGGATGGAGGACTATCCTCCATCGGTGGAGGAAAAAATAGGAGAGGAAGGCTCCTCTTAAGGGTAAAGCAGAGGGATGATGGCCCCTTCTACATGAGGGCATGGGGTATGAATGGTAAATTCTTCAAATGGTAGAAGAAGAGGGAAGGTGAGGGCAAGAGGAATAGGTAATACAAGATCCTCATGAGGTAGAAGAATGGGTAGAGGAGGTGTTTGATGTTGTGGGGGTGATACAAGTGAAACAAGTTCATCCACATGAGGAAGAGGGCGAGGCAAAGGGAGCTCTTCATTACGTGTGGGTGGTATGGGTAAAATAGGCTCTTCTACTCATGGTGGAGAAATGGGTTGACAAACCTCTTCAGATTGTGAGAGAGGTTGGATAGGAATGAAAGGAAAGACTATGTTGATCATGCATATGTTGTGTTCTTGAGGGTCATCAACCATGGTCTGAACATTGTTCTGACTTAGGGGATGGTTAGGAAATGGTTGCCTAAAGACATCCATGTTTTGGTTGGCCGGTGCATTAGGGTTATCCAAAACAAGGACCCCTTTGTCTAACATGTCTTGAATAATGTTTTTTAGAGCTTTGCAATTATCTATGTCATGACCCTTGACACGATGATAGTTACAAAAGTCATTTTACCTATACCATGTAGGGATGGCTCGTGAGGGGTAAAATTGGATAGGTGGTCAGATTTGAGGGATGTTGAGGACTCCCTGCTTCACTAATTTATCCAATATAGAAGCATATGATTCTCCTATTGGAGTGTATCGTCACTGTTCATACCATTGTTGGAATTGTCTAGTGATGTTTTATGAAGTGGAGGGCTCAGAATTATTGGTTGTGGTAGAAAATGGTGACCTAAGGACCATAACATTCACTGATCCCTTAGACTTGGGGTGGGAAGAAGAAGGTTTGGAAGAAGAAGAGTCATTGGGTTTTGTGTTGGTATTTTTGTTATGCAATTTGACCCTGTCTTCTTTGATTGCACAGAGTTCATGCTTTCAGGCCATAGTGAAAGCCTCATCAAATGTGTGAAAAGTTTGAACCCATAGAGTGGATGAGATGTGCTTTGCACATGCTCTTGAAAAGAGCTCAATGAACTCAGGTTGAGGTAGTGAGAATGAGAGTTGGTTGATCAAACCTCTCCAACGGGCGACGAAGTCTGCTATTGACTCATCCTCAAATTGTCTAATGGAATAAAAGTCTATGATGGAGACCTTATTGGTAATATTGATTGAGAAATGATCAAGGAATAGCTGAGCAAGTTGAATGAAGGTGAAGAGAGAATGACTGGTAATGGAGCTATACTAGTCAAGGGCGATGCCAGAAAGTGACATAAGGAATGTGTGAAGCAATAATGCATCATCATGCCCTATGAGATAGCAAGTGTGTCTAAATGCTCACAAATGTTGTTGTGGGTCCTCTTTACTCTGAAAGTGAGTAAATTTTGGGAGTTCCCATTGGCTAGGGTATGGTTGAATAGGAACTAAAGGGTGGATAGGTTTGTTGCAGATTTGTTCATATGAAAGAACACTGCTCGAACTTGAAACAAATGTCTCAAGGTTGGACATCTTATCCATCAGCATCTTAATTAGATTGGCAGATGGATTGGCATGAGGGGCACCCCATAAGTTATAGGGTACCTAGAAGGTGTTGGAAGGGGTGTATGATGTACTTGGTTACATTTGTGTAAGTGTAACATACTGATAGTTCATCATAGGGTCCAATGTTGAGGCCAAGGGGGCTTGTGCCGTGAAGTTGGAGGGCACAACTTGACTAGATGCCGCCAAGGGTGGTTGAATGGCGGTGACACTAGTTAAAGGATAAGTGGTCACTCTCATGTTTATAGGTGCAAGAGTGGATGGGATAGAGACAATCAAGTTCTGGAAAGGCATCGAACTTGGTTGAATTGTTCGCATTTGAGGGGGTACAGAAACCCCGATGGAGGTAGGGCAAGAAAGGATAGAAGGGGAGGCCAAATCTTGAACATTGGACATGGTTGGGTTACTGGTTAAGGTAGTGGCCTAAGTGACCATAGGTTGGGTAGTGAATACTATTGATATCATTACTACTTCAACCAAAGAAGTTGGCATCCCATAAATAGGGTTATCTAAAGGATCTCATGTTTGGCTTCTAGTGAGATAATGTTGGAGAGCCTTAATGTTGTGGTCAAGGAATCTCTCAAAATCTTGATCCCCTTCGAGAACAATAGGAGGTTGATCGGGGGTAGGTTAGATAGGAGTATGCTCGGTGTCTGAAGTATACTCCATTAGATGACTTGGCATGACGGGTAAAGGTGGGAGTGGTTGTTGACTTGTATGGTCAACAAGAAATTTGGCTTGACTGTGTGTCAGGACCATCCAAGTTAAAAGGGGTTCAGGTTCCAAAAACTATGTGTTTTAGTTTTAGAAAACAAGAATTTGTGTTAAACAACAAGAAATTTGGGTTTTTAACTTGTTGTTTAGAAAAAAAATTATTTATTTATTGACAGTGACTGATGTCAGTTGTTTAAGTGATATTGGTTAGAAAATGTTGCCGATGTCGGTCAGTTAACTAATGTTAGTGAATGTTTGGTTGCCGACGTCAATGGAGAAACTGATGTCAGGTTTTGTGTAATTCTAGAAGCATAGAAGATTGATAGTTTTTGGAAGAAGAAGATATTTTGAGTTGTTTTGGACTTCAAAATTATACGACCTTACCAGCTCAAACACTTAGATAAAACTAGTAGAATAGATGTTTAGGCAAGCAACCTCTTAAACATTAAATTCCTATGAATGAGTTATAAAGTCATGGTGGCTTATGCCTTAATAGAATGTGTTGGAAGTTGGGCTTGTAGAATAGTTCCTAGAGAGGAAGCCTATGGCTAGTTTTAGGTTGTGTTATGGTGCTCAAAGATATTTGTGTTAGGGTCAGTACGTGGCTTGGTGTTGGGGCTTGCTCCCCTCACTTCACGAACCTAGACCTGAGCTGGGCCACTTAGCTAGAATATACCTTCCCTATAGTTTATACTTTGCCAAAGAATAGAGTGGGCCCTCCTCTTGGTGGTGAAATCCAAGTAGGATCACCGGGTGGGGTAAGGTATCTACTAGGTGATGAAATCCTAGACGGACCTTGTCTCAAGTAAGTTTATGTGTTTGATTTGAAGTGATTGTGGTTTTGTTGTGTCACATTCATGCACTACAATTCATTCATAATGCTTTAATTACTAAGTGGGATAAGTGTGCATCCAAGCAAGAATGAAATGCAATAGTTTTTAACCCAAATTGAAATATGTTATTCAAATGCAAACAAATGGAGAAGAGGTAAAGAGTATGAGTTTTTCACTACTCTATGATGCATGAAAGAAGTAACAAGAAGAAAAAAAGATGTTCTTTTTAACCTCTGCTAATGATTTCCTTTTGACACAAAAAGATAGAAGAGGTAAAAAAAAAGGAGAAAGAATTAATTAAGTTTATGTAAAAAAAAGCAAAAAGTAAGAGAAGCTAAATTTTTTATTTCTCAAGAAAAAAAGGCAAAGAAGAGGGGATAGCAGAAAGTAAGAGAAGCTAAGTTTTTTATTTCTCAAGAAATAAAGGCAAAGAAGAGGGGATGCAAGAAGTGAATATTTTTCTAATGCATCTACATGAAAATTTGATTTTTTAAAAGAAGAAGAATGAACCCAAGGAAAACTCCAAGGGTCCCACCGGGCATGCCAAAATATTTCTCTAGATTTTCACTAATTACATTCAAATGAGAAAGAAACTAAGGTTAAGAGGTTATGGGTTTGATGTTACCCAGATTTAGTGTGCACTATATCCAAGCCTTATGGGAGCTCCTCTTTGGCTATGGAGGAAACACCTATAGTAAGAATGAAACTTAAACAAGAAAGATGTTAGAAGAGGCTATAGTGGACTGCCAAGCTATGTGCTCGATCCCGAAAGCATAAAGTTTCTTAAGGGATGACAGTCCACTGTTTAAAGATAAAAGTATTGTAAAGGAATAAATGATAAATGACTAAAGAAATACAAAGGTAGATGGTGTGTACCTATTCCTTGTAGTCTGTGTATCTCAGAATGCTATAGAAGGTTGGTTGAAGGTTCTATCTAGTCTAGATGGGTTGTTTGGATGGCTTTCTAGTTTATTGGTTTAGAACATAGTCACCGACGTCGGTGGGTTTGCCAAGGTCAATCGAGTAAATGGTGTCAACGTTGGTTGGGTTGTCGATGTCAGTTTGGCTAAAGGTGCCGATGTTGGTTGGTCTATCGATGTCAGTTTTAGTTGTAGATGCCAACGTCAATTGGTATATCGATGTTGATTAGGGTCATATTTTTGGGATAGACAGAGGGGTTTTTGGAAGTTTAGAGGTTGGTGCAGGGTTACGGGAAGGTGAATGAGGTCTAAGGAAGGGTATAGGTAGAGGATTGGTGTGAAAAGGGGGTGAGAACAAGGGGAAGGCCATTTATCCCCTCCATAGAAGAAGTCAGGCCTCTCGACAGTATTTATAAATATCAATGAAAACTGATTAGCAATATATTCTAAAACATTGAAATGAAAACTAGAGTACTTAGCTTTATAAGGTAAAGAACCAGTGGTGTCAGAATAGTGATTCCTATTGTGGCTAATGTGACTGGTGTTATGATCCAATGAAGTGAACATGGATTACTTCAATTCAATAGCTTGATGTCCTCATACAATCTTTCAATCCAATCTCTTTAATGATTTATGTAGACTTTCAGTAGCTAGGAGAACAATAGTCGAGTTTTGGTGCTTGAAATCTCAGAGTGTGCATGCCAATGTGTGAAAAGGTGTCGTTAGCTAAATGTTAGAGCTTGGATTATGTAACTAATGTTGGTGATCCCACCAGAATTAGCATAGGACTGTCGATGTCGGCTGCGACCTGACCAACGTCGATAGAGAGAGAATAGGTAAAAGGGCTATTTTAGCTCTTTGCCCGTTTCTCCACCTGCCAAGTGCCTTTTTCATTGGAGAATGGTCAAATCAAGGGGTTATGAGGCATGAGATTTGGTTAGGGAGTTAAGATGGGGTGAGAATAGGTCATGGGTAGTTAGGGTTTGGAGGACCTAGTCTCAGGCTGACTCATAGGCTAAGAAATGGTCTTAGGGTGAGGTGTCTCGGTGAGGTGTCCAAGGTGAGGTAATTAATTTTAAATAAGTAGTTTTTAAATTAATAAGGTGTGCAAGTGTGGGTTAGGAGTGTTAACGTTTAGAAGGGGACCAAGGGGGGTTAACACGATATTGGTGTCTACAAATACTTTAAAATTTTTATTAAGAAAGTATACCCATGTGAATCTCAAGAAATCATCAATGAAAGTGAGAATGTACTTAACCCTTGTAAAAGATGGACTGAGAAAAGGTCTAGATACATCACTGTGTACTAACTCCAATGCTTGTGAAGCCTTCCAAGCTTTGCCTTTTTCATATTTTGCTTCGAGATGCTTCCCTCAAGAGCAACCCTCATAAAGTCCCTTATAAAATTAGACTTGAGGTAAGCCTATGACCATGTTATTTTTGCTAAGTTGTTCAAGGTTAATGGTAGTTGAGGTGGCCAAACGACTCATGCCATAATTTACTAACTCCATCTAATGCAGTCATAGAAGAATCAGGTGCAAAATGTGAGAAGGTGGACAACCTAGCTTGGTGATTTTCCCTACCCACTGCCACTATAGAATCATTATGCAACTCCTTGATGATAAATAAATCTAGTGAAAACTCAACCCTCACTCCCTTGCCAATATGAGTGATTTGATATATGGATAAGATATTGGTTAAAAGAGAAGGAACACTTTGAAAATTATTGAGTGTCCCTCCTTCCATTTCAACAAACCCTCTCCTTGAAATTGGTATAAAAGTATCATCACCCAAGCTAATAGAAGACATGTTAAAAGGCTCTAAGGAATAAAACTCAACAAGTGAAGATCCCATGTGTTGAGAAGCATCTGAGTCAGTAACCCATGAAGATGTGGAAGCTCTAATTGCTACAAGATCCTTACCCTTTTCTTTTTCTTTACCTTTTCCCTTTGCCTTAGTATATTCTTAGGTTGATGAATTTTGCTTGATAGATTTAGGAACACCTATGTTGTGCTTCTCTAGGAGATGAGTTAGGTGATCTATTTGCTTCTTCATGCACTTGTGTTCAGCATGCCCATTTTTATTACAATAGGCACACTTAACCATTTCCTTCTTAGGTTTTTCTTTGGAAGAGGAAGTTTCAATGTTGGTCTTGACAGAGGTATTTTCTTTCTTCTTCTCTTGATCGTTGTTCTTTTTCTTCTTCTCCTTAGTTGAAGTCTTTTCTATATCATTTCTAGCAATCAAGGCTTGAGATTTACTAGACTTCATTGTGCCCATCTGGATAAACTTGTATTGCTCCCTAGTTAAGTCAGTAATAAAAGTGTCTAAATAGGGCATTTTCTATGTAGTGGCAAAAGCACTTTTGGTGGAATGGAAGGTGGACATAAAGATTGAATAACTAAGACCTAGTTTGGTGAGAATAGAAAGAATAAGTTGGTCATCTTTCTTCTCTATCCCACATTCTTTCAACTATAATCTCAAGTCCTTAAACGTAGTGATGAAGTCTTGAAGGGTATTAAAGTTACGAGGACCTAGGCTAATGAGTTCATTCTTGAGCTCGTGACCTCTAATCTCATCAAGCTTCCCAAACAATGTTTCTACGATGACCCATACATCATTGGGAGTTTTAATAGTTTCTAGTTGAAAAAGGAGACTAAGAGATATAGAAAAACTTAGCAACCCATATGTTTCATCACTATAATTGTGCCACTTAACTTTTTTAGCTTCTATGCTAGGTTCAACTTCACTACCCATTGTTATCCTATACAGTCCCTTACTTCTTAGAATGATGGTCATTTTGATCTTCCATTCATGCTAATTGAAGGGAGATAGTGGGTTTAATTAAATTAAGTCCATTGTAGTGCCAAAATTAAGTGAAGTGGAGTTGTTGTAGGTTGTAGTTGTTACATAAAAAAAGTCCAAGAACAAAATAAAAAGTACAAATAAGCTAGGTACACCCCCCCCCCCCAAATGTGAAATGTTGAACCTCCATAAATGTTGAAATTTTATGCTCAAAAGACATCTGAGTCAGTCAATAATTCATCTAGATTAATTAGTGCAAGTTAAGAAGATAAGTTTATGCAAGTAGGACATTGGGCTCAGCCAAAATGCATCCAAGGTGAGACCCAAAAAATGACACTTTATCAAGTAGTGCATTTCTCAAAATAAATCATCCCAATGTGTGGTAAATACAAAAACAAGAAACTTTGTAAAAAATGGCACTCAATTTTGAGTTACATTTTGCAATATTTTAAAGTTTTAATTTCCCATAAAATAGGCCTATTGATAAAAAAATGCACTTTAAACTTTAAAAAAAGCACTTAGTCAAGGGGAACTTAGCCTTCCAACCACTCATTAGAATTGAAATTTAATTCCAAACATTCTTAAGAAAATTGAAAGTCTCTTACAATCCTTCCTCAATATATTGTTTTTAAAAAAAAATATATATATATATTTTAGCAACAATCACCAAATTCATTTTTATTTTGAGTGGCAGTTACTAAAAACACCATAACTTTTGGATTTCTTAACAAAATTCAAAAATTTAAAATAATCCGTAAAGCTAAGATAAAGGTTCATCAAACCTAGAAAATTTTTAGCATTATTATTTACGGTTGAAGCGCAGTTCATAAAAGAACAGTCAGATGAAAATCCAGCCATGAAAATCAATGTCTTCCTGAAAATATACATAGCCAAAAAATAGAACCATACAACCAGCTCAATGTAGATGAATAGTTTGGAATCATTCCACCTTTATATTTTACCTTTAAACAAATTTAGTAGAACCAATATATGAAATTGGAAGATAAAAGAACACAGATTCCAAATAATCTAACAAAGAACTTATGATTTTGAATGAAAGCTTAACAAAAATTAAAACTAGACTAATATTTACCATGGGTAGGCTCTGATACCATATCGGAGTTGTGCCAGGATCCATGTAATGTGAAATCAATGGAGATGTGATCACATGAGATGAATCTAGTACACACCACAATGATGCTAAAGTAAATTGAAATCATACAAGGAGATAAATTGCACAAGACAAATAGGATAAAACCTAATATTTGATTAAAGTAAATAGACTCAAATGGAGAATACAAATGGGACAGCACAAATGTAACTCCTTCTCAAGTGGTGGTCAAATCACCCCATGAATATCATGTAACTCCGCCATGAAAGGTGGTGATAGGTGCCCAAAATAGAGGAGTAACTCCCATGCCCAGAATAGTTGATCAAAGGAGTTCCTTCTCTATGACACACTATGACACACAATCTCCAAATAAGTAAGCCTATCTCCCAAATCTAGGAAAATTCCATGTGCACAAATATAATATTCCCAATTGATAAATTGGAAAAAAAAATACCTACACTAACATGAAGGCGCTATAAAAATGAAGACAAATCATATTAGATAGCCAAACATCATGAGGTATGCAAGTTTCAATGGTTATTATTACACATGTAATCAATTTGGGCATAGAGATAGAGAATGAAAGATACCTATTAGAAATGAGATTGCATATAACTATGATAGGGGTCATCAGTAAAAAGGTATGAACAAAGTTAAGTGATTCAACTATATTGATAAGGGACAATGTGCTAAGTAGTGCCTAAATAAGGTAAGGCAAGTTGAGTCTTCTTCAAAATAAAGATTTTATTTGAATTGTTATTACATAAGACACATTTTAATATTTTTTACATATCAAGTAGGGAAAGTTGAGTTTGCTTCAAAAAGAATTGTATTTTACAACTGTGAGAAGATTGGTCACATTGCTAGATTCTGCAAGCAAAGGTCATCAAGTCAAAATGAGTTTAATCAGGATCCTATAGTGCAAGGAAGAAGGAAAGTTAACTCATATAAAACAAAGGTGGTATGTATAAGTCATGATGGGTCTACTGGTCCAACTAATATATTTGTTATGGTGTAGAATGATATAGAAGTTAAGGAGTATCAAGGGCTCTGATTGTCTTCTCATGTTGTGGATAAAGAGACCAAGCTCAAGGAGAGGACCAAGTTATTGGTTGAAGTTAGTTCTGAGGTGAGTGTGGATCAAAGTGAACATCCTGCTATTTTAAATCAAGTTTCATGAAAAAAACATTAGTTGTTTGTGCCTAGTGATGAGGTTTTGAACTACAAGGAAGATTCTTCATATGAAAAGGTATGTCATGAATCTATGTTGTCTCCATGTATTTTCAATCTAATCCTAGAAGAAAAGGAGAATGTTGTAGTGAATGAGTGAGTTGTTTATCTTAAGAATAAAAATAAGAAGAATAACTACAAGTATCATATGACCAAGTAAGAGATGGAATATGTGGAGTTGTGGGAAACTCCTAGTTTCACACTATTTTAGGACATTGTGAAGCAGGTTGTCTCTACCTATGTTTCTTAGGAGACATTTTTCTTATAGAGAAGCAATTTTGTGTATTCAAGATCATAATTATAAATTAGTATAGAGGTATGTTGATTTTTATTGGTATTTTATACCAATGTTATTTTGGTATAGAATTGATGATCCTATGTTGCTAAGAATTATGTTTATCATTATAAGGTCATTGGTTAAGAGGAGTAACAAGTTCATGAGCTTGCTCTAGAGGTTTATAAAGGAGCTATTGTGTGGGGTTATAATGGGTATTTCTAGATGGCATAATTAGATTGATGAAATGTCAAGAATATTTTGATGCTCATAAAGGTCTGTTGACCTTATTCTAGCTTACTTTAAGTGGTTTTTTGGTTCGAAGATATGTTGAAGTCAAATTGAAGATTTTTTTAGTACTCTTGATTTTTTTAGTTTTTGTTTAAGGGGAAAAAGGCCTAAAATGGGTTATAGTATGTATAGGTTTCCAAATATGTGGAAGATCAAATCTAGGTCCATAAGTATGTGATTCTTATCTCTAGGTGTGCAAGAATTTTTAGAGGGTGTTGACTAAAAAGAGGTTGTTGACTTTATTATTTTAAGATTCTAGGGTTTTAAGATCTAATATAAATTTAGTTTGACTTATGATTTGAGATATGAGGTTTCTTAATAGGTTTAATGGGATAAATGGGTTGTCAAATAAAGCTTCACATAGATCTAAAGGTTTGTGGATTTTAACTTATTCAAGTTTTTGTCAAAATGGAGGCCTAATTAGCTAGTAGGTTTTTGAAGGAAGTATGTTTTAGAGGATGAGATAGGTGATAAAAATTGGTGTTATTAATGGGGAATATTAGAGTGCTCTAGATATGAAGTTTTATATCTTGAAGTTATGTCTATAGAATGTTGTGGGCTCTATAGGTTTCAAGTAGGGCTACAAGGAGACTAGACAGACCTAGTGCGAAGAAGAGTGATTTTTTCTCAATTTATTCAAAATATCAAGGTATGTATATTTCAAGGAGAGTTATTAGGTTTTTTAGATCATGTTTCTTATTTTGTGAGTGGCATGAAGTTTTGTTAGTGGTCCTTGTGATAACTTGAGATAGAAGGCTAGTAAGCCTATATGGTGGTTCTTCATGGTGTGCAAAGATCTGAAGATACTCATAAGGTCAAATTGATTATAAATATTAGGGGGAGTCTATATAAAATGTTTATTAGTGATTTTCATCATATTTTAGTACTTTTGTGTGTTCTTTCTTCATTGGTTGTAGTGCTTGGTTGAAGAGAGTGTTGGCATGGAGCAAGAGGAAGTTGTCAAGGCAAAAAGAGGTTGGCTCAAGGTAAGGGGGAATTTTTAATATCTTTCTAATATGGTATTCTACTACTGGTATTATTTTTAGGTCCTTAAGATTAGTTGGTTCCCAATTTGTAATTATGTCAAAGGGGGGAGAAAGTTCCTTTTGTGAGAGTGATTGAAGAGAGAGAAGGAAGGTGAGTTGTATGATATGTGTTGACATCAATAACATAGGGGGATATTGTTTTAGAGTTGTTATTGAAGTCATATAAGTTTAAAAGTGATTGGATTAAGTTCTTTGATAGTCTAAAGTGTGAAATATGCTTATCTTAGTATGTTTAAAGTCGGCTTGGTTGATCTTCAAAGTTTGTCTATTTAGATATGATTAGGGATGAGTTTAAACTATTGAGTATGTGAAATCAGTCATATAAGAAGTCAAGAATGATTTTAGTGCTTCTTTTCATGAGTGTATTTCATCTGGTTGATCATTGTTTTCATCTAGACATTTTGGGTCTAGTGGCAAAAAATTTGAGTAGGCAGATTGCTAACATCACCATTACCATGTGTGGATGAGTTAGGGGGAGTTGGTCAAATGGTTGTGATCACATTTGTACCTAGTTATTGTGCACTAAATTTTAGTTCATGTGATGAAGTGAAACTTAAGATATTCAAGTGTAAATTTGTGCTCCCAGACAATTTGATAGTGTTTTCCCATACTTAGCCAAATTTGTTTGTGGGAAGAAAAGCTGAGTAGGAATTTTGATGTAGTCATAATTCACACATGTACTAATTTCAAGAGAATTTTATCATATGGGTTTTTTTAGTTTTTTTCATATTTAGTATTATATAAATTATATGTAGTGAAATTAAGTGAATCAAAATATATGCATGCGTAAAGTTGGCCTTCTAGGCAGTTCTAGGCATAGTTGGTTTTATAGCATAAAAATCTAAGTGAGTAGATTAATGACATTAAATCTCACACATGAAAAGTTTTAAGGATATTATTAATAAAAGGTTGGATTACTCTTTAAAAGGAGAACATATATTATAAATTTTATAAAATTAATTTGAGTGAAGCAAAAGATATCAAGGTGCAAAGTTGACTTTATAGAGAGATAACAATGGTTCCCATACTTAGTCTATTTTGCTCGATGCTCAAGATTAGGACTAGATGGAGATATAATGGCTCATGGATGATCACAAAATTAATATATATGGTGTGTTTTAAATAAAATGAGTCAAAGTGTTTTTTCTTTAATGAATTTAAAGATCAAGATCCTTACAAAAGGATCAATGAAACATGTTTGTTCCAAGGTGTCAAGAAGCAACAAGATGAGGATAAGTGTTCAAAGTTTAACATTAAGTAGACGGTAAAGATCAATATTATTATAATATACAATAGTGATCATACATTTGTATATATATAGATCAATGGTTTGTATTTAGTGAGATGATTTCAAGGTGTCCAATGTTTAATAAAGATAAATATAGAGCTACATATAGGAGATCGATGAAGTGCATTAAGTCAAATTTTCAAAATGAAGATCCAAAAATGAGTGATGAAAGGTAAAGGTAGAGATAATTTAAGTAATATTTATGGTTCATATTTAATCTAAGATTTGAGATCATGAGATGCATTAAAGTGACCAAAGTTTAAATATGATTGTTTGAGTTCAAAAATTTGAATTTAACAAAAGAAAGACTAGTGTCTAGTTTTTAGACCATATCTTTTGATAGAGGTAGAATTTGCTCATGGTGAAAAAATAAAATTTGTAGAGGATGAAAATTAACATACATAAATATAGATTTTAAGGTTTTAAAGTGTGTATATTCAAAGTTATGAATGTCTAAAGTTGACTATGTGTTTGACCATGGACTGTAAATGACCTAAGAAGGATAATTGAGTTAAAGTTGATGTTATTTCAATGTTTCATGATGAATTAGATATTAGGTAGTGTTATATATTCCATGAGGATCATATATGTGGATTTTATAGGTGTGATAAATCTATCTTAAGTAGGGATAATGCTTAATAAGTTGACTATGTGTTCATTCATGGTGTTCCTATGTACAAGGTCATTGTTTGAGTTGATTGAGCAAATGCAGAGGTGAGTAGAGATGATTGTGATCATGTGATTATTTTTAAGGGGTCATGTGGAGTAGACCTATGCATTTTAAATTGGTTTTTTTTCATATTTTTTCTTTATGAAGTGTTTAATGGGTGAATAGGTCTCCATGAGACCTATAAGGGTTACAAGGTCCTAATTGAAAGGTGAAGTTGCTTAAGGGTGACCCATGGGTGTTATGGATGACCTATGTGGATGGTATTGAGTTTTGTCTCAATGAGATAGATGAATTAAGGGTTAATGCATGCCTATTGGCTGACCAATATGGTGATGATCATGAATTCTCTATAAATAGTGAAACCAAATGTGATGGTTTCTAGACTTGTAAGAGGTGTGTGTATGAGAGAGTTGTGGAGCAAAGGAGAGGGAGAGTGACTAGTAGATGATTTTATGAGTAGAAAAAAATGAGAACTCTATGTATGAACTATGGGTCTATTTTTTATGTCATAATAGTGCTCTTGAATGTTGAGTATGAGAGAAGAGGTCTAGGGTGATCCAAAAGGATGTTTTGGATGCTTTGAGTGTGCAAAGTTGAAGAGAGATGATATACTTTATATTTATATCATATTGGTAGGAAATCAATGTTTAGGAAATGTTGTGTTCATAGGTTTTTTTTTTATTGCTTAATATCTAGGGTGTTGTAGACTCCTTATAAGTGGAATCTTGATAAAAGTCTAGTTATTATGGTTGCTCAGCTAAACAGGTGTTGTAGTACCTTGTGGGATTATAGTCTCACTAAATAATGGATGGTTATTCGTTGATAAATTGTATCTAGTCTAAATTGGTTCTTATTATAGGATAGTAGCCTAATTATAGGTTTTAGTGGGTTTTCTCCCACAAGAGGGTTTCCCACATATTACATGTGTTATGTGCTTGATCTTGCATTATTTCTCTTATTCATTGCCATGAATGATGTGTATACTTCACAAATAGTTGTCATAATTGATTAAATGTTTGAAAGGATTGAAATTGAACTTGGATTATCTAGGCTCACTGATTCGCCCTTCCCCCCTCCTAGTGATTATACTTCTAAAAATAAGAAGTGCATCAAGAAGAGATTTACATTATAGCAATAGACCCTAATGAGACTACTAAGGATGCATTGAAAATGCTATATAGTGCTTATGAGTTAGATGATGAAGAATCCCAAGAAGAGGAAGGGAAAGAAGTGGAATTATAATTAGTTCCAATTGACACCCCTAAGAATAAGGGTGAGTTGGCCATTGTTCCTAAATAAAAAAGACCCAAAGTGACTTTCACTACTCCTATAAGTGAATTCAACTTATTCAATGAATAAAATATATTGTCTGGCCCACAAATTATAGAATGGTTGTTATATGAGAATTATAAAAAGTGCCTAATGTGAATAACCCTTGGGCTATGATAAAATCCATTAATGTTCCTAAGTATAAAAATCTTAAACCATGGATCATTGCTCTGTAAGAGGAGGAAGTAAGGAGATTAGTTACACCAAGTAATTTAGCAGCTTCATCACAAATGGAGATCCCTATTCCTCAAGTGACACAATATTTAATAGGCATAAATTTTGACCCTAAGACCACTAGTTTACAAAGGTTAACTAAGAAGAATATCATCTAAGGAGGTGAAGAGATGATATATCAAAAATTGGAACCATTAACCAATCTAACTTAAGTAGGAAGATAGAAACCTGGATAAGATCTAATTTTTGAGGAATATATCTTGGAGTTAGCCAAAGAAAAACAAAAAAACTAAAGGATATCATCAAGGGATTGAAAAAAAAGAAGAACTTGCGGGATCAGTCTATTCTATCCATTCTTAGGGAGATGATCAATATGTGTGAAGCCACTCTATATGATATGTTCAATTCCCTGAAATCAATAATGTCTAGACAAGATGTGGTGAGCCAAAAAAGTGTTGTGGCCATGAACCAAGTGAATCAATGGTAGGTTTCATGTAATAAAGTGAAAGCATTGATCAATATTCTAATAGAAGACCAAATTCTTGGATTTAAAACTATTAGCCTAGCCTATTTAAATACTACTATGGTTATATTGATAGAGAGGATCAAGGGTTTTAGTAGATGATCCAAAGGCCTGGAAGATCTTTTTGAGGATAGAATAGTTAGAGACTAGAATGAAGAATATATTGGGAAGTTTGATTATAGACCCAACAACACTTGCCCCTATTATCTCAATCATTAATGAGGAGTTCAAGCTTAGGGATACCCAGGTCATAAAAGAAGTAAAGAATTAGATCTAAGGTAGAATAGGGGAAAACAATAGTAGGATCTTGGACATGATCTTATTAGATGAATAAAATATTAATGATGCTCAAAGAATTAAATAAGTTTTAATTAGGAATGATAAAGACTTTAGAGGCCTGGCATATGAAGAAGATGAACTATTCATGGAAGCTATCATCAACCTCAAACTGATTGATGGATAACATGATGAGGTGATGAAGATCTTGCAAGACAAATAAAAGACTATAACCATAAGGGAACCCCAAAATCAAAATGGTTAACTTAGGAATATTCTCTTTTATAGGAACATGTATATTTTTTAAAAGGAATATTCTTTTATAAATTCATGTGCAACTTTGTAAACCACGTTGCTTATAGGTTAGTCATTTTGTAAAGTGTCTATTTCTAGAACTTTATATAAGGATAACTATCTTTAATACTTGTAAAAATATCATTAGACATGATTGAGTGACATAACTCCTTAGTTTTCTATATATTGAGGTATTGTCATTTGTAAAATAGAGGGATTTTTTAGCAAGAAAACTCTACACAAATTGGGAGTAATCAATACAAGTAGAGAATTCTAAAAAGATTATCTCATTTTATTTGTGTAATTGTCATTATGGCTTCTCTCTCACTTATTTGGTCTAATTTTAAGATTTGAATGGTTTTTATGAATTATGGATGTGCACCTTTAAATGTAAAGTTGTCAATTTGTGTTAATTCTAGATTGATTGAAGGATCTTGGGTTCATTTTGTGTTCTTTTCTCTTCTTGTAGATGTGCTACTGCTATTTGATTGTAGGAGTGAATATTTAAAGTAAATTTGGTTCTAATTTGAATTATTTCATGCTATCCTTAGATGTTTTCCTAATGTGTGATAGGATTTGAGATTATGCTATTTCATGTGATATATTGGTTAAGTGCATATTTGGATGAAATTTGAACTTTGTCATAATGTTTGGATTAAAGATTATTAATATCTTTCTTCTCTACCCTACCCTTCCTTTTGCTTATTTTTTGATCATTTCACTTTACATTAGCTTCCATTTTAAATATATATTTTATCTTAGATTATAGATCTTAAATTTTTAATATTATTAACTTCACTTAGTTTTAATCATTTTCATTTTCATAGACTAGCTATTAGTCCATGGTTTCTCCAAACAACCAAATAGTTACATTATAAATTTGTGAAATAGTCCATGGGTTTTACCATTATTCTACTAAAGATATCAAGAATATCACAACTTGTAAGAATATCACAACCTGCAACTCATTTAATGTATTCCTTGAAACTGTAAATGAAAAGTTTTTCTTAAACACTCTAAACCACTTCTGATAAATTTTTAGGCATCAATAAGAACCCATTCCACTGGTGCTAGAAGGAGGGCCTTATCTAAATATTTTTGAATTTGTAGTGTCTTTGATAATTTTAGTGAATTTTTTTCAAAGATCAATGAATTATTTACATATTTTTGTTGTTCTTAGCTCAATTGTGGAAAGGACATTGATAGTCATGGTTTCAGACCAATCTTTAGGCTCATTTATATGAAGATTGGCATTCTTTAAGGATTCATGGTAAATAATTGAAAACATAGTTTAAGCTTTGTAAGCCTTCCATGTTTGAGGTTAGTAATATATTTTTTGTTCAAATATTGAGTGATTATTTGAAATTTAAGTTTATTTCAACTTAGAAGTGTAAAGATCATTCACATTCATTAGTTTAGACACATATTCAAACTAATACAGTTAAATATATTTGCCTTTTGTATAAATTTGTGTAAAATTTCCTTAACATACAAGTCTGATCATTGTTCTTTACAAAGATAAGGTTTGTTCATTGTATTTTGAATATGATTCAAGGTTTACAAGTTGGAACTACTAAGAATCAGGATTAGGTCACGGTCTAAATCAATATTACCTCTCCTTTCATTAAAAGTCCATAAGAAAGCAAAAGCATACAAAGGTAAGTGAAATGTTTATAAATCTCAACATACTTTAACTATTCATGTTGCTCCTATGTTAAATCCTTAGCAAGATATGGCTTGGTTAGGTATATCTTACATTAATGTGTCTAGTCAGGTACATGAATTACCTAGAAATCCTGAGAAATATTTACCATCTTTCAGTCCTAATGGTGGTGTCACTATTGAAGAACATATTAAATATTTAAAATTTATTTTAAAGATATTGAATGTAGTTCATGAAGATGTTTCATGTAGATTATTTCATTTTAATTTCAAAGATACTATGTATGATTGGTTTCTCAACCTTCCTAATAATTATATCACTAGTTGGAATGATTTTAATTAAAATTTCATTGATCAATTTGGAAAGATCATCATTCCTTGTATTCTTTATCAATAATTCAGTACTGTGAAAAGAGATTAAAGTGAAACCATTGGAGCATTTAATGCCAGATTTTAGAAGATGTTTATTGAAATAATAAATCCTTATAGACCTGATGAAGCCTTGTCTTTATAAATTTAGAAGGATGTTTTAGATCCCTTGACTTCTGTGTTTCTTAAAAGGTCTACTAGATTTATAAACACATTAGCCTTAGCCTATGCTAAAGTTGTAATAATCAAAGATCAAATGTAGCCTCAAGGTCAACTTGCATATGGAATTCCCAATGTTAATCCTAATTTTGATGCATTAAACTTCATTCTAAATTCAAACTAAAATATGCCTACTCTAAATCAAATACTAGTTTTGAATCAATTACCCTTAAGTCATGCTCATCCTAGACAAAACCTAGGATGCTTGAATAACCTTACAAATGTATTCCATCCACAAGATCAAAGATGATTTGGTTACAAAAACTAGAAATAATACTCAATTTTATAACTCAAAGGCACCAAATAATGTGAATGAATCCATACTCAAAATGGTTTAATAGTTGAGCACTGACTTCCTATAATTACAAAAGCAATTAGGCAATACTAGGGAAAATCCAATAGAGATTAATCTTATCAAAGGTTCAATAGACCTAAAAATATGTTTCACAATGGCAATAATAATAATAACAATAATGAGTCATTTTCTAGTAATAAAAATCCTAAAATTAATATATGTGATGTAGCTCTAACTAAATATTATAGGGTTTACAATACTTCAAATCATGGTGAGTTAGATTGTATTGAATTCTATAATGCTTTTGAGTTGCTTCAAGATGAATTAAATACATTTGAAGGTGAACCTAATAGAGATAATGTTTTAGGTACATCTGATTCTTCAAAGTCATCTAAGTCTACTAACATAACCCTGATGGTGGAGATATTTGATTTCCATTTCCAAGAGGAGAATCAACCTAAGGATACCCTAGAAGAGGTTCATGCTTTTCAAAAATACCTGAAGAAAATCTATCCTCTAAATAATAGAGAGAATAATCAACCTCTGACAACTTCAACTCTACCAAATAACTTTGACACTCTTAATCTTATATAAGACAACAATCTTGAACCTCCAAAGGGAAGTACTTCTAGAAACAATGTTGATACATCTAGTTATTTCACTAGGAGTGGATATAATATAGTTGAGGACATGAAAAATATTAAGGCTAAAATTATTTTACATGAGTTGACTCAAATTACTAAGCAAAGAGACTTGTTAGTTGAATCTTTATCTAAGAATCATAGTAAGACACCAAAGGCTACAAATTCCAATGTAGCTATGCACAAGAACAAGGAAGATGTTCCACCTTTCTTACTAACAATCAAAATTTTTGGTAAGAATTCTCATAACTATTTTTTAGATTCAGGTACTTATGTTAATATCATGCCTAAATGTATTTGTGAAAAACTTCGTTTAACTTCAACTAAATATGATAGAGTTGTTACTCAATTAGATAAATCAAGAGTTATAATGATTGGAGAACTATTGAATGTTCATATGTAGCTTACTAATAATCTAAGGATACAATTGTTTATATACATTCAAGTGGTGGATATTCCCAATGCTTATGGAATGCTACTCAGTAGGGATTGGACCATGTCCTTAAATAGTTATATGTCTATTGATTGTATGTGGCTTCCATGGAAGGGAGTTCCCAATCAGATTCGTATTGAAAGAGAGTGTAAGATGAAACACATGATCATGGAATATAATGCTACAAATGAAAGGATCAACATGGTCAATTCTAAGTTAGGATTTTACACTCTTGACACTTCTAAGGTATGTGACTCTAAATATGCTTATTCTATTCTTGGAATGTGGAAAGTATATTTTGATTGTGCTAGATATAAATTTGGATCTAGAGTAGGAAATGTTTTGATCAATCCCCTTAGGAAAGTATTTAGTACTTATTACAGAATTTAGTTTTCATGTACTAACAAATTGGTAGGGTATGAAGCATTAATATTAGGATTGTAATTTTTTATCAATCATAAGGTCAAATAATTGCTAGTGTATGGTGACTTTGAACTAATAGTTAATCAGGTTAGATGTAAGTACCAATGTAAATTGTCATATCTTAATAAATATAAGTTTAGATTTTGGGACTTGAGAGAATAATTTTATGATTTTAACATTTTATCACTTATTAGAGAATAAAACAAGCTTAATGATGAGATAACCTTAGCTACAACCAATCTTATGCCAAATCAAGACTCCAAACTAGAAAACATTAGTATTGAGTGGTTCCATGCCCTTAATTCCTGATAATATTGACCGTTTGCATGTATTTAATGATGATCAATAGATCTTATACTTTACGAAGAAATCATAAGTATTTGAGTCTCACATCATTGATAAGGTCAATGATAAAGATTTTGATGAAAACAACATTGATGACAAGATTTTGCAATTAAGTGTAAATAAAATTCCACAGGGCATGATTGCCTTAGAAATATTATTTGACATAGATAAACTAGCTAAAACTTTCACATTCCAAATGTAAATGGGAAATATTATTATATAGTTGAGATGGGTATTCAAGGTCAACACCATCTAGTTAATATTGGTACAACCTGCACAAATGAAGAGTTGAGAAAAACTAAAAAGTTTCTAACCAAATATAAATATGTTATACCATGTTCCTATGAAAAATTAAAGATATTTGATCCTAGAGTCATTACCCATACCATTTCATTAAAGGAATATTACAATACTTTTAGATAGAAGCAAAGGCCAGTCAACCCAGTCTTAAAACCATTGATATACAAAGAGGTCAAGAAGCTATTGGATGCCAAAATAGTTTTTCCCATTAGACAATCCACTTGGGTAGCTAACTTAGTACCATTTAGGAATAAGAATGAGGAAATAAGATTATGCATAAACTTTAGGAATCTGAATAGAGCTTCTAAAAAGGATAATTATCATTTCCCTTTCCTTGACCAAGTCATTCAAATTGTTAGTGGTTTAGCTATGATGTCTTTTCTTGATGGGTTTTAGGATATAACCATGTACTTTTAAATAATGAGGATAGATTAAATATTGAATTCACTACTAAGTGGGGCATTTTTTCCTATGAAAGGATGCCATTTGTACTAATAAATATAGGTGCAAATTTTTAAAGAGATATAGATGACGCTTTATAAGGCCTCATAATTAAGTGCATTATCATTTATATGGATGATTTAATTATGTTTTCAAAAAATAGGGAGGATCATATCATGCACTTGTAACAAGTATTTGAATGATGTAGGAGGTATGGAATTTCTCTCAAGCCCAAAAAACTATTTATTGTATCACTTAAGGGAATTTATTAGGACATGTTATAAATAAAGAGGGGATTTCTATAAACCTTGATAGAGTTGAGTCATATCCAAAAAATAACCCCCTAAATGTAGAAAATTTTGAAATCTTTCTTTGGGAAAAACAATTTTGTGAGAAAGTTCATTTCTAAATTGTAGAGATTATGCGGCCACTAAATGACATGTTTAATAAGGATGCCAAGGTTGTGTGGAATGAATAATAAAGGAAAGACTTCAAGGACATAAAATAAATAGTGCAGGCACCAATGTTGATAAGTCCTAATTTTTCAAAATATTTCTATCTCTATTCTTTCACTTCTGATCATATAATAATAGCTATTTTAACTTAGAAAATAGATGGATGTGATCATCCTATTACTTTTATGACTAATAATTTTTAAAATTCTAGTAAAATTATTTAATTGACAAGCAAGCATGTGTTTTAGTTAAGGAAGTTAAGAAATTTAGGCACTATATTCTCAAAAATAAGGTACATACAATATTACCAAACCATAATAATAAAATCATGCTCAGCTAATGTGAACTTGGGGATAGAAGAGGTAAATGGATTTTTATACTCCAAGATTATGATCTTGAAATCAAAACTGCTAAATTGGTAATATGTCAATGACTGATTTAGTTAATTGCTAACACCAACCCTAAAATAAGTGTGATACATGTGGAGCAATAGAGTTTTCAACCCAATGATTGGTATGATCTAATTGTTCATTTTATAATTAATGGTACTTCTCCTATAGTGTTGAGTAGAGATAACAATAGAGCCTTAAGGCTCAAGGTAGCACATTTATTGATCAAAGATGGATTACTTTTTAGGAAAAATTATGAAAGAATATACCTGAGATGTGTTTCTAAGAAATAATTAGATAAGATCTTGAGTAATTTCCATGAAAATATTATAAGTGGACACTCCTCTGGAAGGACAATAGCTCATAAGATCTTTAGAGCTGGTTATTATTGGCCCACCATCTTCAAGGATGCTCATAAGCATGTGAGAGAATGTTATCAATGTTATATATTCAAAACTAAAGAACCAAAAATAGTCATGCCATTGAGACCTATTATTATTGACAAACCTTTCACTCAATGGGGATTAGTTTTTATGGGGGTCATTAACCCCAATTATTTACAAGGACATAAATATGTGCTCACTGCTACTAATTACTACATAAGATAGATAGAGGAAGTGGAAACCAAGTAGTGTAGGACATAAGATGTGATTAAGTTCTTGGAGGAGAACATTTGCACAAGATTTAGAACACCAGTATCTCTAGTTTATGACAATAGATCAACCTTTATATCCATTGAGATGACTGAGTGGGCATATGATAACAACATTGTTCTCAATTTTCCATGAAACCATTTCCCTTAAGGTAATAAAGTGTCAGAATCAACTAACAAAATTTTGATGAAAGTTATTAGGAAGTCTGTTGTTGACAAGCCAAGGACATGGCATAAATTTCTCAAGTATGCTCTTTGGAATGATATAACAAGATTCAAACAAGCCCTAAAAGCATCACCATTTCTGCTAGTATATGGTCAAGAACCTATATTTCCCATTACTCTAAAACATCCAACCTACAAGTTCATGCAAGAGTACATGAAGGAAGGTCATGAATTTGAAAATTTTAGGTTGCTTGACATTATTCAAATGGAAGATGCAAGTGAATAAACTTTTGCCAATTTCAGTTGACATTAAACCATAATTAAGAGATGGTTTGACAAATGTTACAAGATTAAGGTGTTCAAGCAAGGAAACCTAGTTCTCCTTTAGGACAAAGCATCTGAACCAAAGGAAAAGCATCAAAAATTCACTCCTTTATGGATTGGTCCTTATCAAATTATTGAGACACTAGGAAATAACACCTTCAAGCTTAATGAATTGTAGGGAGAAAAGTTCACTTTACCAAAAAATGGAAAATATCTCAAGAACTACTTCTTTACTACCCCACCTCAAGTCCACATGGAGTAATTTGTAAGAAAGCTAGAATTAGTGTAGGTAGGCTTAGATTAGTTTCTTTCTTGATCCTTATTTGTAAATAGTTCTTGTAAAAAAAAAATTCTTGTTGTTTGCTTGATTATTGCATGTTGCCTCTTCTTTTATTTTGTTTTATGCTTCCAATAAGTATTTTAAAGATAGTCCTAAAACTTTAATGCATATAGCTACTCAAAGGTTAAAAAATTAGGAATGCATGTATGACTCTTAATGAATGATTGATCATGGTTTCTGTAAATGTGAGATTGATGTTATGATTTGGAGAAAGTGGTAATGATTGATATTTAGGTTGGTTGTTCCTTAAAATCTTAATCCTTATTATGATCTAAATCTAGTTTTAATAAAGATTGCACATGTTGAGTAAAATTTTGAATTATTAGGACAAAGTCATGTTAACACTTAACTAACATTATTACCAAGGAGGAATTTTATGACCAAGGATGATTGTCTGAGGATCAAACATTTGACAAAATCCCAAAACCTAGGTAATTATAGGTTATAAACTATGTTAAAAATCTGATTATACTTTTAAAATACAAAAAATAAAAGCTTTATTGAAAATCCAAAATTTTTTTTAACAAAGGTGATTCAAGCAACCTCCACTAGGGTTATGGAATCCTGGATGGTAGTAGAGCAAGACCTAGAGTGGATCCAAATATATCTCTATCATGACTATGGATACTTGGTTGATAGAAGAGTAATGGCCAAACCTTCCTCTTAACAAAGCATGATTCTTAATGAACATCTAAATATGATATAAGTTAGTGTTAATGATTAAGATCATGAAATCTAAATTTGTCCTCTAAATCTTATGACAATCAGTTAACGAATCAAGGTGCACACACAACATGAATAATTTTTTATGCTTGAGCCTAATTATACATTTATAAGACTTATTTTAATCATGAATTTATCTTAATGATGGTAATTGGTCATATGGAATGATTAGTCTAGTTATTATTCAAACCAGAGTATTTAAGTTCTAACATTTTACAATGTTCCACCTAGTAGTCACCAATTGTTGAGGTCAACATACCCCCATTTTGAAAAATGAGGGTCCTTATTTAATTTTCCAAATTGTGTTATGAATTAACATTCAAAATGATCAAACTTGCATTATTGAATATCATGCTTACTTCAACTTTCATTGGAATGTCAACATATTATCTTCATTTAAATTTATCTAATATTTCTAATATGATTCTTGTGTTCATGTTGTAGGTTTAATGGGGTCCCAATTATGTGAAGAATGTCTAGGGTTTTTGTGATTTAAATATCAAATTAACCCTTAGTTGGATAAATAATTTGATCTTAATTGACCCTCATATACTAGCCTTTAGTCATAATCGAATGGTTGAATCTATGTTTAAATCATGTTAAAACCTTAGTCTAATATGTTTACCCTAAGTTTATTTTAAATAAGATTCAAATTTACATGGGTAAAATTTGTATAGGAACATTTATTATGTTTTAGACTTACTTTAAAATTTATCCTAAGGTTCTAATTATGTTTATCAACAGAACCAAAACCTTAGTCTAAAAATTTATTATGGGTCCTCTATATCTTGAAACCCCACTAAGTCTATTTTATTATTCACATAGACTAATTAAGCATGGGAGTAATTTAATGTATTTTAAACTTATTCTAAAGTTTTATCCAAAAGTCCTAGTTGTATTTATTAATACAACTAAAACTTTAGGCTAAAAACTTTATCCTAAGTTCTTTATATTCCTTGAGCCCTAACTTAGTCTATTTTTGTTGTCCATAGGAATTAATCAATGTGAGGATGCCACATGGCAAGATCTCAAATCTCAAGTAAAGGATCTATGGTATATGATCACCTACCTAGGTCAAAATGTTAAAGAACTCATATCAAGAAAGAGAGTAAAAAGTGTCACCATCTCAAAATCTGCTCAAAGATATTACGAGGAGAAAAGAGTCAAACATTCAAGCATCCTATAAACAAAGTGGAGCAGCCAATCACATTTAACCTCCCAGATTGAGATCAAAAGAGTGCATTGAAGTGTATAGTGAAGATCTAATAGAATGAGGTAAAGTCAATAATTCAAGGCTCTACAAAAGAATCTGAGATGCCAAGTGGCATGATCTTAGTGACTTAGATCAAAATTAATGATCTATATTCAATTGAATATGATCAAGTGGATTGAGATAAATGAAGTGAATTAATCCATACAAAATAAGATCCAATAGTGTGAGATGAAGATAAATTTTTAAAAATCATAGAATAAATGACGTGGTGATGCATGTCATAATTGTGAAAAATGGAACACCGATCAACCAATGGCATTCACCCTCTAGGATTGAGATATATAGGAAGTGATGAAGCTAACTTTTCAAATGGATCAAATGGAATGAGAATCACCACATGGTATAAAGGTATTAAATTTTTAAATTATCGAGCATGTTTGCAATGAGCATAGAGAACTCATGGAGCTAACACATGGCACACTCTCAGGAAATCAAATGAAGATCAATGATTTGTGATGAACCTAAATCTAGCAAGCCCCATAGAAAATCAATGCATGTTTAATCAAGCCTTGATGTTGCATGATATGGTGACACATGTCCAAAAGAAACAAATTGTCACATTTTAAAAATTAATGCATAATTTGACATGATGATGCCACATAAGCAAGGTAAGTTAGATGAAATATCTTGTGAACCCACATACATGAAATTTATAGATAAGCAATCCAAATAAAATCTAAGGCATGAAAATCATAACTCAAACTCCATTTCCTCCATTGAAGTTCTTCATAAACCTCCAAAAAATCTTTAATTATATAGATTTCCCTAATTTCTTCTATATTCACTATAATTGAGCCTAGGAGAGAAATATTATTGTCTACAGCTACATAATTTAATCAAGTGACAACCCATAAGCACATTTCAAAGGAAGACGTGGATTTATACTTTAAAATAGATGCAGAGGGATGTATTTTCAAGGATACCACGTTTTTTGCCTCTACTTTAAACATAGGAGACAATAATTGGTTGAAAATGTTATGGATGATCAAGAATCAACTGACCATTACTAGGGAAGAGGAGAAGAATATCTCAATAAAGAGGCTATATGATGACATTATTTTAATTCAAATGACTAGTCTCCATTATGCAGTAATCAATCCTAAGGTACTTTTCACTACATTAACATTATTGCTCCAATTTTCAAGGAAACTAAGATAGATAAGTGCATGATAATTAACAAAAATAATTTGAGGAAAGTTTCCTATATTTATGATATTGTATTTGAGTCATATTATAAGTTGTCAAAATCCCAATTTGACCTAGCCTCTATCAATTGTTGGGATCAATAAAATAATTTGATGAACACCCTAGCCATGTGGTTAGATTTTTGAAACCAAGTCTTTTTAGACTTCAATAAAAAACATTCATATCAACCAATTCAGACCTAGAATTAAGATGATAATGACAAGGTTGAACAGGTTATGTGGAAATGTAACCACTACATATATAAACCCAGTATGGGTGCCCATAGTCTACTTTATAGTTAAAAAAATAGTTATCCCCCCTTTGGATGAAATAATCAGTATCTCATTAAGTAGACAAATCCATACAAATAGGCATGAGCATAAAACTTAGTTTTTCATGATGGCATATCTCTTAGATGCTCTTTGTAAAACAAAAAAGATTTTATACCAAAGGGAATGGTCCCTAAATGGAGCATACACTATTTCATAGTATTATTATAAGTTACACATTTTCAAATATAGAGACCACATTCAATTTATATGTGATTGTGTCTACCTTGCCCTAATCAAAGCTATAACTAGTATCCCAATGACAATAATTAGCCCACCAATCATGAAATATTTTAAAGCTATGGGAGACATATGGTTATATCCAAACTATATAGTCATAAGGATTGAGGGAACTCAAAGTTCTCCTGTCAAGATACCTATGCATGTCCCTAAGAAGTTAGATAAGAAAGAGGTTTCATACCATTTATTCCATGACATTAATGGATATGTAAGACCAAGAGAAAAGGACTCCACAACTTCCAAATGATAATTGGAAATACTATATTCAAATAGTGGGAAAATATTGAAGTTGAATCAAAACACAAATCATCTTTTATCTTACAGATTGATGAGCTCAATAAATGGGATCCTTATGGGAATGTTAAGGAAAATTTAAAAAATAAAGGAATTTTTAATGTGCCCTACGATCATGAGCCTAGTACCTTTGATCCCATTTACACCAAAACATCCTCTTATTTTGAAGTCACCAATATATTGAAAGAACATAACGTAATTCAAGACTAGAGAGAAATCAAAAAATGGATGATAGATGTAAATTTCGACCTAGACAATATCATCTTATCAGTGGTGAATCCTCTAAACTTCCATCGATTAGTGTATAATCATAGAGTCAAGTGGAACATAGGCTTGAAGAAAAAAGGCCACATGAAATAGATTATAACTCATCAACTTATGAACCTCGTAAAGGAGTATAACAAGAAGCACATCAAGAAGAGATTCACATGATAACATTAAGCCCTAAAGAGACTTTTGATAATGCATTAAAAATGTTATCTAGTGCTTATGAGTTAGATGATGAATAAATCCAAGAAAAGAAAAGGAAAGAAGTGGCATTGGACTTAGTTTTAGTTGACACCCCTAAGAGGAAGGCTAAGCTAGCCATTTTTAATAAAGAAAAAAGACCCAAAATGACTTTCACTACTCCTCTAAGTGAAATCAACTTATTTAGTGAAGAAAATATATTGTATGGCCCACCAATTATATAATGGTTATTATATGAGTATTATAAAAAGTGCCTATTGTGCATCATCTTTAGGATATGATGAAATTCATTAATATTCTTATGCATAAAAAGTTTAAACAATGTATCATTTCACTATAAGAGGAGGAAGCAAGGAGATTAGTTGTACCAATTAATTTAGTAGCTTCATCACAAATGGAGATCCTTATTCCTTAGGTGACACAATCATTAGTAGGGGTAAAGTTTGACCCTAATACTATTAGTTTACAAAGGGTAATTGAGAATAAAATCATCCAAGTTGGTGAAGATATGATATATAAAAAAGTGGAACAATTAACTAATCTAATTCTAGTAGGAAGACAAATACCTAGATAAGATCCAATTTTTGAAGAAGAAGTCTTAAAATTGGTTGAAGCACAGATAGAACAACTAAAGGCTATCACCAAGGGCTTGAAAAAAAAAGGAAGAGCTTATGGGAGTAGTCTATTCTATATATTTTTGGGGAAATGATCAATATGTTTGAAGCCACTCTATATGATATGTTTAATTACTTGAAATCAATAAGGTCCAGACAAGATGTGATAAGCCAACAAAGTGTTGTGGCCATGAACCAAGTGACTCAATGGTAGGGTTCATGCAATAAAGTTAAAGACTTGATCAACATTTTGATAGATGACCAAATTCTTGGAATTAAAACTATTATCCTATCCCATTTGAATACTTCTATGGTTATACTAATAGAGAAGATCAAGGGTTTGAGCAGATGGTGCAAAGGATTATAAGATCTTTTTGAGGATGGAATATAGTTACAGATTAGAACAAAGCATATATTGGGAAGTTTGATCATAGACCCAAATGCACTCACCCCTATTAGCTTAATCACTGATGAGGAGTTTTTTGGGTGAATATTTTGTTGACCAACTAACTGGTGAGCAAAATAGGTCCTATCACCATAGAAATAGGGAGATTGATCGGCCAGATGTGTAAGTTTACTACATCAAAAGGGGATAAATCTCTCCTCTCATCAAGAGGAGGTTCCCTATTAAGTATACAAAGCTATATAATATATATAAGTAGAAAATAAGACACAACGGTTGGACAAACCATCCATCTCTCTTTTTTTAGAGATGATGCTAACAAACAGAGGAGAAATCTTGGGAAACATTCAAGGCACTTCTCTTCTTTTAGAAGTATTCTTGCAGGAAACAACAGGAGTTCTTTCAAGGAACAAGTAACTAGTAACCAAAGTACAAAGTAACCAGCAATATAAGATGTAGCACAAAGTCTCCACCTTAACTACCCAAGAGAGAGATACGAAGAACAATGGGGGCACAAAGTTATCCCAAGGTCCTTTACATAGGAAAAAGAAAATACAAACACACTGAAAGTACTTGTGGGGGCACAAAGTCATCCCATAGTTGGTCTTCAAGACACCTTCCTAACCACTTCCACTAGTTTTGCTTGTTAGATCAAATAAACAAGAACGCTTTTAGGAAATAGACATATGATCAATTCCCTAAATAACACAGGCTATTTCTAGCACAAAGTCTGAAAATGTCACTTGCTTTCTTATTCAAATGAAGAAAAATGATTAACAATCTGAGCTCAAAGCCTCAGCAAATGCCTCTCAATTTGGGTAGAGTTTTTGCTTCTATAGCAGGAAAGATCATCCTTGAAACAATCAGAGAGATTACAATATATAGAGGTCGAGAGAGGTTTGGCACATTTATCCCATGGAATAGCTCATGCTTCACATGTAATACTTTGAATGCACTTTTAGTTCTATATTTTAACTCAACTGTCATCCCTTAGAAATGGACGATCCTCTTAGTTCCCTCTCTTGATTTCACCATTGTTCACTTTGCCTTTATTCCTGAACAAGCCATGTCTTTTAAAGGCTTGAGAAATTTGCATCCATGTTTCTAGGTTCAAGAAGTCTATCAGATCTAAACATTGGGTTGACAGTCTAGATCTTTCATATTGTTTCCTCCACTTCACAGTGATTAGGGATCTCACTCTTAATTCTGCAAAAATCAATAGACACTTCATTGCCACCAATTTTGCATCCTCAGGTCTGCCATCATTTGAAAGACAACAGCTAATTAATTGCCCCTAATTTGACGATTGTGGGTCTATCATCCTTCTTGGCAACTCCTTTTTGGGCTATTGAATCAGGTCCTTAAATTGCCTCTCTATTCTTTGGTCGCTTTCCGCTAAAAAATTGACATGTGGCAACATCCACTTTGAAACAGGTGAGGACACGTGGTAGCTTCTGCTACTCTCAGAGACTTTAGAAACATTTTTTATGAGTTTGGTAGAAGATGACACATGGAAGTCTCCACTGCACTTTAACGGCCTTTGAAAACACTTGGGACTTATTTTAGATTCATGTGGATGATAACACGTGGTGGTTTCCACTGTGCTCTAAAAAATTCTTAAGAGAAGCTTATAAACTTGTTTGAAACTTAGATGCAGACACGTGTCACTCTCCATGGAGTTATAAATGAATAGGTGGTGGCTTCCCCTTATATTTGGAGAGTCAGGTGGATGATGACACATGGTACATTCCACTTTCTTCAATATCTCACTGGGGGTCCACCATAGTCTTTATGAAAATAAGAAGCAGGAGGGAGAAATTGCAGAGATTGACACTTGTTGGCTTCTACCAAACTTTTGAAAGGGACACATGGCACGTTCCATAGCTTTTTGAGACTTAGACAAAAACCTACATAAAAAATAAATACCTGCGTGTTGAACTTTAGATCTGTTGAAACTTTGAAGCTTCAGATGGAGACACTTGGAGGCTTTCAACAAGCTTTAGCAGGGACAGGTGGCATCTTCCATTGCGATTAGAAACAAAGTGTAATGGGGCTCGAAAGACGACATATGGCAGCTTCTACTTAACTCATTCTTTTTGGGGTGCTCCTTTAAACCATTTTTATTGAACCAACTTTGGTTCAATGGTTCAACGGTTCAATGTCTTTGCTTTGGCTAAGTCTTGACCATTTGAAATAGTTTCTAAACCATGTTAAACCTTTGCTTTGAAATAACTACATTGAACCTTTGAACCTTGCTTTGAACTAACTGATTAAACCAACTTTGGTTCAATGGTTCATTCCTTCCTTAAAGCTTAGTCTTTTGGAAAGCTGATGAACTTACCAAAGTGTTTGAGTGTCCTGCTGACGTCACTGAATGGTTCAATCTGGCTGAAGTGCTTAACTCTTTTAACCCTATCAATGATGTTGAACCTTGAACCCATTGAACCATTGAACCAAAGTGGTTCAAGGTTCAACAGTTCAATCTTCACTTAGAAGCTTGTTGATGAGCCCCTTTTTGGTTAAACCAAGGTGTTGAACCAATCCTAAAAATGCACAAGTGTTGGAAACTCACCCCTTTTGATTGAACTCATTTGAAGAATCCATTGAAATAGTTGAACCTGCTAATTTCAAGCATGTTGAGACCATATATTTCTAGAAAATCTTGAAAAGTGAGGAACTTGAAAGCTCAGAAGAAATTTTGAAAAGGGAAGAGGCAAATTTGGTCTTGCAAGACCAAAATGGTTCATACGTTGTCCCAAAAAGAGTGACATTTTTTTGGGGGGACAACAGCTAGCTCCTATTGGGGAAATTTCTTCAGATGAGAACTTGGAATAGTTGAGGGAAGTAGAAACTAGAATCTTCAGTGCCTTGAAGTGTGCCATTGGGCTACAGAGTCATGCTACCCAAAAATAAAGGTGACAAAAATGAACAACAATGAAAAGCACAAAAAGAAACAAAAACTAAACAAAAATACATATGTATAGACAACTTCATCTGACACTTCAAGATTTGAAGCGCTTCAGATGCTACCCATTGTGTGGCAGAGAAAAGGGTGTGCCATCTTGATATTTTTATAGGAAGCTATTTTCACCTTTAAGCTCATGGATAGTAAAAGGGCCTCTCCACAGAGAATCAAATTCTCCATGCATTCCCTTTGGTTCTCTTCTCTTATCCCACAGCAAGACTTGATCTCCAATCTAGAAATCTCAGTTCTTTGGTTTTCGATTGAAGAGTTTCTTCACCAAGATTTGATGGACTACGATTCGATCTGCCACTATAGTTCTCTACTCTTCTAGCTTAGTCAAGCACATGATTCTCTTATCAAGGGCACTTTCATACATTTGATCTTCAATTGCCTTGACCAATTTTAATGCTAGCAATTCCAAGGTGATTGGTATCTCAGCATTGATACCATAAAGAAGTTGTAAAGGAGACATATTAGTTGCCCTTTTGGGTGTAATTTTGTATGCCCATAAAGCATCAACCAATGCTTTGTGCCATGTTCTTTGGTTGTCATCAACTAGCTTCTTGATGATAGTCACCAGGTTCTTATTACTTGATTCAACTTGTCCATTCCCTTATGGAAAGTAATCAAATGAATGGGAGAGTGTAATTCCATAGTAGAAATAGAATTGAGTGATCACTTGAGAAGTGAAACAAGTTGCATTGTTAGTGACAATTTTAGTTGGGAAATTGCACACTACTTTTGAAGTAGCATGTTTGGTTGGAATTACTTCCACCAACTTGGTGAAGTAGTATGTGGCTGTGAGGACATAATCATGTCCAACACTTGAAGATGGGTTTACAGCACCAATAAAATTGAGGACCCATTGCTGAAATGGTTTTTCTATGACTACTGGCTTGAGAGGCAGGGTAGCTAACTTGAGTCTTCCAACAAACTGCTGGCATAGTTCACATTTCCTTACCCACTTGTGCGCATCTTGAAAGAGAGTAGGCCAGTAATATCTAGCCCAAAGGATCTTATGGGTAGTCATAGGAGTAGAAAAATGTCCTCCACAGGCCTGATTGTGGAAGGATCTCAAAAGTTGGCTTTGTTGCTCCTTGTCCACGCAGTAAAGGAACACTCCATCAAGGCCCCTCTTATACAAGCCATTGTCCCAAAGGACAAAATTTGCCACTTTCAACTTGATAGTCCTTCTCTCTTTATAAGATATGTAAGTAGGACATTCACCATAAGTAAGAAAATGAGCAATACCCGAATACCACTCATCAGTGGTAGAGACAAAGAGGACTATTGGCACTTCTACTTCTAATTTTTTATGCTCTATTCCTTTTGGCTTATTGTTAGCAATTAATTGTCATAAGCCTTTTCCCCAAACTAGCTTTGTTGGTTTGATGAGTAGATCAAACTCCTAAATCTTTGCAACCCAATTGCCTCTTTTTGTCGCAAACTCCCGCTGAGTTAGTATGGATTTGATTGTTGTGTCAAGAACCAAGGTAGTAGTACGTGAATTCAAGATGTAGAAGTGGAAATGCTTTACCGCCTTCACCACTGCATAAGCATGCTTTTCCATATTCGAGTACTTCAGCTCATGAGCTTTGAGAGGATAGCTCATGGAGGAAATGAGAGAATCCATACCTTCTTTATTCTTTTAAACCAAAATCATTGAAAGCATGTGTTTTGAAGCATAACTATACATGGTGAACTCTTTGTTATAGTCTGGACAAACCAGAATTGGGTTGTGAGTAATGGCAGTCTTGATATCTTTAAACATTGACTTGCCTTCATTAGTCTAGCTGAAGGTGGGCTTTCCCTTCATCATGTTTACAATATGTCTAGTCTTCTCAGCAAACTCAGGGATGAACCTTCATAAGAAATTCACCTTTCCAAAGAAAGAGTGAACAACAGTCTTACTTGTAGGCAAGGTAAGATCTTGGATAGACTTGACTCTGTCTGAGTCAATTTTTATGCCTCCTTTGGACACAATGTGTCTGAGAAGTTTTCCCTCTATTACTCCAAAAACTAGCTTCTTGGGGTTTAATGAAATGCCATTCTAACGGCATCATTCTAGCACTTGTTGCAAGTGGTGCACATGATCTGGGTGATGCTTAGAGAAAATAGTCAAGTCATCAATAAAAACTATAATGAACTTACCCATCTCATCCTTGAAAGTGAGGTCTATTGCTCTTTAAAAGGTGGTGCCAATGTTTATCAAGCCAAAAGGCATTCTCTTATAGGCGAAGGTTCCCCCAGGTGTGATGAATGGAATTTTATGCTGGTCTGCTTCACCAACTTCAACGTGATTGTATCTTGAGAAATCATCTAGCATTGATAACATCTCTGAACTAGTCACTATCTAAAGCACTTGATCCATGATTGGTAAAGGATATTTGTCCTTTAAGGATGACTGATTCAAATTCCTAAAATTCACACAAAGGTGAATTTTTCCATTCTTCTTCCTCATAGGCACTATGTTTGCAATCCATATGGAATGATAGATTAGAAAAATGATCCTATCAGTTAACATCTTTTTTATCTCAGACATAATAGTACCTAACATCTTTGGATTGTACTGCCTAGGTTTTTGCTTGTAAGACACTGAGTTAGCCTTCAGAGGGATGTCATGTTAGATTTCATCAGGCATGAGTGACTTTAGGTCATCATAGGAGTATGCTAAAACATCCATGTACTATCTGAGTAGAGAAGTTAACTTGAATCTTTCCTTAGGAGTGAAGCACTTCCCAATGTTCACCATCTTGAGATCTTCTTTGGTACCCATATTTACTTGTTCAAACCCCTGAGAGGATCTTGCCTCCATTTGATGTTGTTTGATGAATCTGTCATGCTTATCAAACAATTTTTCAAGGGAGACTAGGTCTTTGGGAATCTTATTCCCTTTAAGTTGCATGAACTCTCCATCCATGCTTGAACATGATTCAGGGGTCAGTTCGGGCTCTTGAGGTTCACTACCTTTAAAATGTAACTGTTTAAAACTATCCTTTTGCTACAAGAAAGCAATGATTTGGTTGTCATTGTTAAACACCTACCAATGACTGGCATTATCAGGTATAATTGGTTAAGAGACCAATTCAATAGTGTACCTATCTCCTTTGAAGTCTGAGTGGGGAACTAGAAGAGTGCCTAAGATAGCCAAAGTGTCAGCTCTATCATTGAATTCCTTAGGGACTGTAGAGATGCTAAAAGCGTCAAAGTTTTCAATTTGGTCCCAGACTAGATTGCGGTAATGGTGCAATCTCTCATTTTTGGTCTAATACAGGTTTCTTACCTGACAAACCACCAGTTTAGCATCTCCTTTAGCATGAAGAAGCTTGATACCTTTGTCTTGAGTAGCCTTTAATCTAAGCAATAGGGATTCATACTCAGTTGTGTTATTAGTGTTACTAAATTACAACTTGTAGAATGAAGGAAAAATATCTCCTTGAGGAGATATCAACACAACCCTAGCTCCTGAACTGATAGAGGAACAGCTGCCATCAAATTCAAGGATCCATACCTCATTAGACACTAATTTTCCTTTAGATTCTTCCTCGTTTAGAGGTGGAGATTCTTCCATAGTTCTAGCTTAACTAACCTTCAGGTTGTCACCTTTGAGAGCTTCAACAGGTGTTTCATGAACTTCTTCAGTGGAAAAAAAGTAGTTACCCATGCCTGAAGATTCAAACAAAATTTGAGCTTCAAGTGCTGATGATTGGGTGACCACATACTTTGTTTCCTTTTTAGGAAGCAATATTTTCATGATGCCTTTGACTGGGATTCTTGCCTCAGACAAGTCCATGTTTAATTTGCCACCAACATCTTTACAGAAATTTTGGCCAAGAAGGATGCCATAAGATGCTGGGACATCAGCCACCAAGACAATCATCTTGATTCTTTTGTCTGGGAAAGTTGCAAATATAAATTGGGCATCTTTAATTTGCCCCAGCAATGGTACTTGTTTGTTTTCCATGGAGAAACATCTACCAAATGTCCTAGTCAGTGTAAGACCAAGGGATTTAGCCACTTTGGCTGGCATGACATTGTCTAAAGCTCTATAATCAATGATACAATTGTTTAGCTGATATACATTTATTAACAGGGATACATAGAAAGGCTCTATTTTCTTGGGAGCAGCAGGAGGAGCAATGACAAGATTGTTTGGGATAGACATGTTCCTTGGGGGATCATGAGTTACTTTCTTAGCTTCTTATCTTATTGGGATGTTTTGGTTCTTCACATATTGAACCAATTTATCTAACTGATCAGGGTTGGATTGTAGGAATTCAAATTTAGACATTTGAACTTTGGCTTTCTTTATATGATCAATAATGTCAAATGTTTGAAATGAGATAGGAATAGAGGATGGGAGCTCATCCTTTTGATTCTTGGTAGGGGGAGAATTGGACTGCAGATTTGAAGTAGAAGGTGCAAGGGTATTTAGTGTACTTACCTTTCTTGCAGTCATCAGATCTTTTGGCTAGAAGGGTAGAGTACTTCCATGCTTAGAAATTGAGATTGCTAGTTGAGGTCGCTCCTCCATCTTCTCTTTATCAGCTTCTTGAGCTGATTGATTCTTAGACTGGGTGAACATAGCATATGATCCCTCCATTATATTACCTTCACTTCTGGGTTTGTCCTAATATTTCAAGAAACTAATGTTGGAATCACCAACTAATTCTTCTTCTTCCTCAGTGAAGAGATTAGCATCATCTTTAGGGTTCAACTCAGGTTAGAATGAGAAACCTGAGTCAGCTTCAAGATATCCAACCACTGAATTGGTTAGAGGTGCTTCAATGGCAAGGTTCCTCTATGGGGGAGGAAGGTGATTTAGCTGCCCTTGAGCCCTAATAGCATTGCCTTGGTATGTCTGATTCTAGAATGTTCTCCTTGGGATATCTCTGTATGTAAGAGCGGATGGCATCCCTTGGGCCATTTGTCTTCTGAAAGCTAGCAATTCATTTGCCAGTTTCTACACCATGGGATCAATAGTGGTTATAGATGAGTAATTAGAAGATGAAGAAGATTTACCTCTATTTGTATCTCTCCTTATCTTCCCAGCCAAGATAAGGTCATCTTCTACCTCGATAGCCAAGTCCTGAGCTTCAGCAAGGTCTATCTGGCCAGCATGTCTCGGTACAAAACTCACTTCAGGCAGTTATGAGTTGATGATGAAGCACTTAAGGTTTTTAGGGGTCAACTGAGCAATTATAGGGATCCTATTCCTCAACTTATCAAATTTAGCAATGAAATCCCTCATTTGTTCATGAGGTTCCTTCTTCATTTGTGTGAGATGGGCTAGAAGGGCATGTGCATCTTCTGTAGGTTTAAATCTAGCTTTAAAATTGGCTTTGAGTGTGTCTTAGTCAGTCACTGATCTAGCCTGTAGATGGTAGAAGCAATCCAAAATAGTACCTTGCAACATCTCCATGAACAGTTTGACTGCCACGTCCTCAAATTCCATGCCTATCACACCACAGGGTATGATGAAGGCTGTAATGTGTTCATCAAGGTAAACCTTTCCATCACCAAAGAATTTGGGGAAATTCTTCCTTAAATTGCATGAAATCTCATGCAGGGGTGGAGTAAGATTGAGTGGGCCAAAATAGTTACCCCAGGGGCCTTGAACTACCATGAGTGGATTATTGAAAGTAGGGATAACAAATCTAGGTGGTGTATGTATAGGCAAAGTTTTACTAATAGCAGAAAAAGTAGCTCTACCTTGTGTTGGTGACATGGTGTTGGTAGGAGGAAGACTCCTAGTTCGTTGAAGGTGAGGTTGTGGAGGAAACAACTCAAAATTGCTCTACTGCACCAACTCAAAAATAGGGTCAACAACACCT
The DNA here is from genome assembly GCA_037957365.1 of Torreya grandis. Lineage (NCBI taxonomy): Eukaryota > Viridiplantae > Streptophyta > Pinopsida > Cupressales > Taxaceae > Torreya > Torreya grandis. The sequence continues at coordinate 30,460 of JARHVA010004736.1, read as the reverse complement.
TGGGATTTCTGGCTTCTAGTATAGCATGAAGTTGCCAGATTGTAAAACAAAAATAGGAAAGAACTGGTCTTGCTTTAGCTTGAAACTTGAGGCTTCAAACTATGCACTCTTTCCCTAGTGGAGTCACCAAAAAACTATTGGGTGAATATTTTATTGACCAGCTAACTGGTGAGCAAAATAGGTCCTATCACCATAGCAATAGGGAGATTGATCGGCCAGATGTGTAGGTTTACTACATCCAAAGGGGATAAATATCTCCTCTCATCAAGGGGAGGTTCCCTATTAAGTATATGGAGCTATATAATATATATATAAGAAAAAAATAAGACACAAGGGTAGGACAAACCATCCATCTCTCTTTTTTCAAAGATGATGCTAACAAACAAAGAAAAAATCCTAGGAAACACTGAAGGCACTTCTCTTCTTTCATAAGTATTCTTGTAGGAAATAGCAGGAGTCCTTTCAAGGAACAAGTAACTGGTAACCAAAGTACAAAGTAACCAGCAATATAATATGTATCACAAATTCTCCACCTTAACTACCCAAGAGAGAGATACAAAGAACAATGGGGGCAAAAAGCCATCCCAAAGTCCTTTATATAGGAAAAAGAAAATATAAACACATTGAAAGTACTTTTGGGGGAACAAAGTCATCCCACAGTTGGTCTTCAGGACACCTCCTAACCACTTCCACTAGTTATGCTTGTTAGATCAAATAAACAATAATGCTTCTAGGAAAAAGACATACAATCAATTCCCTAAATAACACAGGCTATTTCTAGCACAAAGTCTAAAAAGTTCACTTGCTTTCTTATTCAAATGAAGAAAAATGATTAACAATATGAGCTCAAAGTCTCAGTAAATGCCTCTCAATTTGGACAGAGTTTTTGCTTTTATAGCAGGAAAGATCATCCTTGAAAAAATTGGAGAGATTACAATATATAGAGGTCAAGAGAGGTTTGGCACATTTATCCCATGGAATAGCTCATGCTACACATGAAATGCTTTGAATGCACTTTCAGTTCTATATTTTAACTCAACTGTCATCCCCTAGAACTAGATGATCCTCTTAGTTCCCTCTCTTGATTGCACCATTGTTCACTTTGCTTTTATTCCCAAACAAGTTGTGTCTTTTAAAGGCTTGAGAAATCTGCATCCACATTTTTAGGTTCAAGAGGTCTATTATATCTAAACACTATGTTGACACTCCAGATCTTTCATATTATTTCCTCCACTTTACAGTGATTAGGGCTCTCACACTTAAGTCTACAAAAATCAACAGACACTTCATTGCCACCAATTTGGCATACTCGAGTCTACCATCATTTGAAAGCCAATGGCTAATTGATAGCCCCTAATTTGATGACTACAGGTCTATCATCCTTCTTGGCAACTTTTTTTCTGGCTGTTGAATTGGGTCCTTAAATTGCTTCTCTATTCTTTAGTCATTTTTTGTTGAAAAATTGACATGTGGTAGCATTTGCTTTGAAATAGGTGAAGACACGTGGCAGCTTCTACTACTCTTAGAGGCTCTAGAAACATTTTTTATGAGTCTGGCGGAAGATGACACGTGGTAGTCTCCACTGCACTTTAGCAGCCTTTGAAAACACTCAGGACTTATTTTAGATTCATGTAGATGATAACACGTGGCAGTCTCTACTATGTTCTAAAAAATTCTTAGGAGAAGCTTATAAACTTGTTTGAAACTCAGACGCAGACACGTGTCACTCTCTACAAAGTTATAAATGAATAGGTGGTGGCTTCTACTTGTCTTTGGAGAGTCAGGTGGATGATGACACATGGCACGTTCTGCTTTCTTCTGTAGCTCACTTGGGGTCCACCACAATCTTTATGAAAACAAGAAGTAGGAGGGATAAATTGCAGAGATTGACACTTGTTAGCTTCTGCCAAACTTTTGCAAGGGACACATGGCACATTATATGGCTTCTTGAGACTTAGACAAAAACTTGCATAAAAAATAAATACCTGCATATTAAACTTTGAAACTATTTAAACTTTGAAGCTTCGAATGGAGACACTTGGAGGGTTCTGACAAGTTTCAGTAGGGACAGGTGGTGTCTTCTATTATGATTAGAAACAAAGTGCAATGGGGCTCAACAAATGACATGTGGCAGCTTCTTTCTTGACTCATTATTTTTAGGGTGCTCCTTTGAACCATTTTGATTGAACCGACTAATTGAACCAACTTTTTTTCAACGGTTCAACCATTCAATGTCTTTATTTTAGCTAAGTCTTGACTGTTTGAAATAGTTTCTAAACCGCATTGAACCTTTACTTTGAAATAACTGTGTTGAACCTTTGAACCTTTGTTGAACCAATTGATTGAACCAACTTTAGTTCAATGGTTCATTCCTTCCTTGAAGCTTAGTCTTTTGGAAAGTTGATGAACTTACCAAAGTAGTTGAGTGTCCTGCTGACGTCACTAAATGGTTCAATCTCGCTAAACCACTTAACTCTTTTAACCTTGTCAATGATGTTGAACCTTTAACCCATTAAACCATTGAACCAAAGTGGTTCAAGGTTCAACAATTCAATCTTCACTTAGAATCTTGCTGATGAGCCCCTTTTTGGTTGAACCAAGGCGTTGAACCAATCCTGAAAATGTCCAAGTATTGGAAACTCACCCCTTTTCATTGAACTTGTTTGAAGAAGCCATTGAAACAGTTGAACCTACTAATTTCAAGCATGTTGAGTCCGTAGATTTCTAGAAAATCTTGAAAAGTGAGGAACTTGAAAGCTCAAAAGAAATTTTGAAAAGGGAAGAGGCAAATTTGGTCTTGCATGACCAAAATGGCTCATATGTTGTCCCAAAAAGAGTGACATTTTTTTGGGGGGTACAACAAAGTTCAAGCTTATGGCTACCCAAGTCATTTAAGAAGCAAATAATTAGAGACAACATAGAATAAGGGTGGACATTCATAGGATATTGGACATGATCTTATCAACTGAATAAAATATTAGTGATGCTCTGAGTATCAAGGAAGGTTTGGGTAGGAATGACAAAGACTTCAAAGGCCTAGTAGATGAATAAGATGAAATTTTCATGGAAGCTATCATTAACCTCAAATTGATTTATAGATAACATGACAAGGTGATGAATATCCTATAGAACAAATAAAAGATTGCAATCATAAAGGAGCCATAAAATCAAATTGGTTAACTTTGGAATATTCTCTTGTATGGGAACATGTATATTTTTGAAAAGGAGTATTATTTTTTAAAAGAATGTGCAAATTTGTAGAGCACATTGCTTATAGGTTAGTCATTTTAGAAAGTGTATATTTCTATAACTTTGTAGAAGTAAATTTATCCTTAATACTTGTAAAACTATCATTGGACACGATTGAGTGACATACCTCTTAGTTTTTTATATAATGAGGTATTGTAATTTTTAAAAGGAAAGGAGTTTTGAGCAAGAAGACTTTGTGAAAATTTGGAGTAATAAATACAAGTAGGTAATAATGAAAAGATTATCTCATTTTGTTTATGTGATTGTTAGTATGGATGCTCTCTCACTTATCTAGTCTAATTTTTATTTTTAGATTTGAATGGTTATTATGAATTATGGATGTGCACCTTCAAATGTAGAGTTGTCAATTTATCCTAATGCTAGATTGATTAATGGATCTTGGGTTCATTTCATGTTCTTTGCTCTTTTTGTATATGTGTTCATGTTATTTACTTGTAGGAGTGAATTTTTAAAGTGAATCTGGTTCTTATTTGCATATTTCATGTTATCCTTAGATGTTTTCCTAATGTGCGATATGTTTTGAGCTTGTGATATTTCATGCCATATATTGGTTAAGTGCATATTTGGATGAAATTTAAACTTTGTCATAATTTTTGGATTGAAGATTAGCAATATCTTTCTTCTTTTCCCTACCCTTCTTTTTGATTTTTTTATTATTCCACTTTATATTATCTTCCATTGTAAATATACAATTTATCTTAGATTCTAGATCTTAGATTTTGAACATAATTCACTTCACTTAGTTTAGATCATTTTCATTTTCATAGATTAGCTATTAGGCCATGCTTTTTCCTAACAACCAAATAGTTACATTATAAATTTTTGAAATACTCCATCTACTCTTCTATTATTCAACCAAAGATATCAAGAATATCACAACCTAAAACTCATGTAATGAATTCCTTGAATCCAATAATGAGAAGTATTTCTTAAACACTGTAAACCACCTATGATACACTTTCAATCATCAAAACAAGAAATAAGTTGGGATGTATTACAATCCTAGAAGATTTTCACAACATCTTGTAGTAAATTCCTTTGATTCAAAATAGCAATATCATCCCACATGGTTACTGTTGACCCAATTTTGCCCCTCAGGCAAAATCTCGGTCACCTCCTACACCTGCTTCGCAGGCCCAGTCATTTCAGGGTGCAAGGTCCACTTTCAGGTTTTGACAGCGCCGTTGCAGAGAATAGGTAGCAAAGGACAGAGTCTTCAGACGTCCGCAAGAGAAGAAGGGGAAAAAACAGAGTGTTCGACACTTAGTCAAAAAAGAGGCAGGAAAAAATGCAGAGGGCGGCAGATTCGCCGCCCACTACAAGGGCGGGTAAAATGAGCCCGTCTACAGAGAAAATGCAGAGGGTGGCAAATTCACCGCCCACAACACAAAAAAGCAAAGACATCAGCCGACATCGGCAATACTGCCATTGTCGGCACCTTACAGAGACCGACGTCGGCAGAACCGCCAACGTCGGCAGCACAAGGGCAAGCACAAAAACTAGAAAAGCCTGCCCATGGCGGTGAAATGAAAAACCCCACCCCATGGCGGTGAAATGAAAAAGCCCGCCCATGGCGGTGAAATGAAAAACCCCGCCCCATGGCAGTGAAATGAAAAAGCCCGCCCATGGCGGTGAAATGGAAAACCCTGCCCCATGGCGGGGAAAGGGAAATTGCCGCGCAGGGTATAACTCTACCGATGTCGGCAGCTTACTTTAACCGGCGTCAGCAATATTGCCGCCGTCGGCAGCTTATCGGCCGACGTCGGCAGGTATTCCTACATGAAGTTCATGCAAAGGGTGGCAAAATCACCGCCCACTATAAGGGCGGCAAAATTCCCCTGCAGTGCACAAGAAAAAACCCGCCCAGCCGCCAAAGGAGAAGACCAGCACGCAAAACGAGGTGACCAGCATGGTCTTGGCAGACTTGTGACGTCATCAATAGTGTTTTTCACACTTTTCAATGAGACTTCTCTTGGTTCTTCTGCTATAAATACAAGGACTTAGTCATTTTCTAGGGATCTTCCTGACTTTTGTAAAGAGCACTGCTCTGCAAACTTCCCACCTGAATCAATAAAAATACAATTTTTACCTCCATCTTGGATTGATTTGCTGTGTATGCCCTGAGTATCATCTGTGTTTAGTCATTATCTTTCATGCTTTCACAGGTAATACCAACAGACCAGCGATCTGCAGGGACCGATTCTACAGCTGAAAGGAGAAGAGCAATACTTGAGAAGGACAGAATAGAGTAAGTTGCTTGCAAGTGTGCATTCCACAGCACCTCGGTAAACCTCTGTGACGTATTTTCCATTATAGCCTCCCCCTTTGTGTTAGCAGCCTGATCCCTCTACCAGATGTGTAGAGTATACTTGCATTTCCCCTGATTCTGAGAGTGGATCTAGAAGGTCACTCATGTTTTTGGTGTATCACATCTTTTAGAGTAGGCTGTTTGTTTTCAAGCTTCTTTCTCTCTTTTCACCCCCCCCAAGTGTATACCTATATATCTATATTTTTGCATTACCCGAAACAAACAAGATACATCAGAGGGAACTAGCCCATATCTAGAGACTCTCCTCCCCTGCTTCGCCGTCCCACAGTCGAGAGAGGGGTTTCCATGTTGCGGGGAGAGGGCAGGAATCCGTGTTCCTGCCGCTGGGTGCACTTTCCAGCGTCAACAGTTCTGGCACGCCCGGTGGGACTGCAATTTTATCAAGTATCTAACACAGTAGTATTTCAGGATTGATGTTGGTCCTGCTACAGTGATTTTCAAAGATTTCCAGCATCTGGCGACTCCGCTGGTAAGAGCTCAGTTCTTTTTTTTTAAAAGACCAGTTACTTAACTTCTATGCCAAAATTTACCACCAGGTCAGCTTCAAGAAGGGTCCCCTTTGAGTTCGTTGAACTACCCTTAAACTCCGCTAAAAGACTCAGGTTTGGAATAACTCATCCTTATCCACTGATAAATCCTCCTAGACCTGTTGCTAGGAACACCAACCCAGCTCAGCCACAAATACAACCTGTTCCAGCCATGGCCTTGCCTTTTGCAGCTTTTCGTGGTGAAAGCCCTTTAAACCTCCCACGCTATGATCCGATCCCCGGAACAGCTCTAAAAAATGTGCCTTTTTTTGATGGAGTGGGACCTATTACAGTTGTTGAGCATATAAAAAATATTGCCAACCTTTGCAATATTCATAATATAATAGAAGAAAATATTGCCATCAGACTGTTAGCCTTGTCTCTGAAAGGGAAAGCTCTCGACTGGTACGGCACCTTGCCTGTGGATTCCATACATTCTTGGAACAAATTGGGCACTCGTTTAACTGATCGTTTTGGGGAAAAAAGTGATGGCCTCTCTCTTGCTGAGCAGCTGACAACTATAAAAAGAGCTCCATATGAATATATGCAGGACTTCAATACACGGTTCCAAAAGACTTGGGATAGAATTCCCATCCTGGTAAGGCCGACCCCCAGCTACGCTTTCTTATACTATCTAAAAGCATTAAATAGTGACATTGCTATGATGATTCAATCTATGGGGGGACACATACTGCCCGCTGCGTATGACATAGCCATTGCGGCCGAAAATTGCTTGATTCAAGCTGGAAAAATCGCCCCTAGGCCTCACATGCCACTTTTCCCAGAACCGCTGCCCCCAATTCAAGCAGTCTCTCCTATAATTGCCCCCCTACCCGTCATTGAAAAGCCAACTGCTGTTCCATCCAATGAATTAAGTGAAGTTAAGGGCCTATTGCAGAGCATGTCAAATGAACTTGTTGCCCTTAAAAGGCAGCAAGCTCAAAGCCACAAGCCAAACCAGAGTTATCAAAATTATGGCCATGCCCCTAGACCCCCCTTTCAAAATTATAACCAAGGTCAGGGGCAGCTCACTACAACTAGGCCTTATCAAAATTATAACCCAGGCCCTCCTTCGTCATCTAAAGCCATGGTACCTATACAGAACAATCTAGTGCAGGAGCAGCCAGGTTGTTCAAACATGGGACAAGGTCAAGAGCAAGCTGTCCACCCGAATGACATGATAAATTTTTGCTAGAATTCAGAAAATCAAGGTGCTGATTTTTCTCAATTTTTTGAGTTCCCAGCTCAAACCAGCACAAGCAACAATCAGACTCAGACGGATTCTACCCTGATAAATCACGAAGAGGGCGAGCTCTGTGCAATTAATCATGGAGGCACTGCAGGCAATCATGCTGATTGCGTTGTAGCCAATACGAGATTTAAAAGAAGAGCAGTTGGAGAAGTGTAGGCTTCCTCTCAAGCAGCAGCGAATCCTCCACCACACCCTTTTCAAAAGGCCCCAATTTCTGGTGAACCATCTGTACCCCCAACTCCTCAGTCTAAAGCTCCAGCCAGGGTCAGCCCAAAGGAAAATGCGAAAGGAGTCAGTCCCCAGGTTAATATAGTTGATCAAATGAAGAAATTGCATGTGAGCATTTCTCTATGGGATTCATTATCTCTTCCGAGACAAAAGGAGGTATTGAAGAAAGAATTGCATGAGCTAGATCGCCAGGCCATCCCAACAGACACTAATAATGTCCTAATGATGAATGGGCAGCCTTCTGCTCTAGGTCAGGTAAGGAAAGAAGAAAAGACTCCCCCTTTTTATGTATCTTTGATCATTGGAGATTTCTTAGTACATAATTGCATAATTGATAGCGGGGCCAGCACTTCAGTAATGCCTAAATGCATTGCTGATAAGATGGGATTAAAGTACGAAGCAATGAACAAAGGAGTCTTACAACTAGATGGGACACCCGTAAAGACAGTCGGAGTCCTGAAAGGATTGAGTTTAACATTGCATGCCTGCCCGACATTCTCAATCCCTCAAGATATAGTGGTAGCAGACATTCCTCCATATTTTGCAATCTATTTGTCTAGGGACTTTACGTCCAAGATAGGTGGTTATCTAGCAGCAAATTGGTCATACCTGGTTTTCAGAACCAAGTATGGGACCAAAGTGAAAATTGAATCCGAGCCACTCTATAAGGACCACCTAGAGTCCTATTCACCCAAGGCAGTGAATGTCAGTTATACTATCATTGATCCAGAAGACTCTCAAACAGACAAGTCCTCATCTTCTGCTCTTGAAGGAGTCGCAGATCTACTCTTGGATGAGTGGGGAAGCGATAACTTTGAACACGATCCTTATAAGTTTATTGAGGAGGCAGACCTTGGCGTCTATTGCTTGCATGAAGAGAGTGCCGTCATGCCCAATATAATGAAGGAAAACAAAGAAGATCTTGGCCTGTGGCAGCTATATTTCGACGGTTCTAGAAGCAAACTGGGCGCTGGTGGTGGGGTAATGTTAGTCTCCCCTTCTGAAGAAAGGTACTTTTTAGCTTTTCGTTTCCATTTCTCTTGCACATGTAACGTTGCAGAATATGAGTCTTTGATTCACGGACTTGAGTGGGCAAGAAAGAGAGGGATCAAAAAATTGCAAATCCTGGGGGACAGCGAACTAATAGTGAACCAAATCAGAGGCCTAAACTTGACCAAGAACTCTTTACTGAAATCTTACAAGCACAGAGTCTGGGACTTGATGGAGGATTTCCTTGCTCTTAACATTACCTCTATCCCCAGGGAACAGAATAAGCAGGCTGACAGATTGGTAGCTGTTGGTGCCCAATTTGATGTTTCAAAAGAGATAAGCAGGGGTTGTAGTTCGCGCCATTTAAAAGTGGTGGTCCGGCCTTCAATTCCAGACAATGTTACAAACTGGCAGGTCTTCGAAAGCGACCAACAAATAGCCCTTTTCCTAAAGAAGGAAGCTGAATTTGCGGTCCACAATCAGGCAAAATTGCAGCAGCAATATGGAAATCAAATTGTTCAATTGAAGAACAATAAACTCCCTAAGGGTCTGATCACACTTGAAAGTATTTTCAACGGAGAGGACCAACTAAGAAATGACAAAGCATGCATCACCACCAAAGAGGAGAATTATGAAAAAGTAGAAATCTTCAAGGATAAGTTGCTGGCGCTTGGCAAGGTCTGCACGTTTCAAGAAAGACAAGCTTTCATCCTGCTGTGCCAGGAGTTCGCTGATATTTTTGCCTGGAACTATAGCGACTTGAAAGGCTTCGATCTGAGGCTCGCCCAACACACCATTGAATTAGATGAAGGTGCAAAACCTGTCACACAAAAGCAGAGACCTGTTAACCCGATGGTCGAGCTCCTTATGCGGAAAGAATTGGCCAAGTTGATTGAGTTTGGCATTATATTTCCGATCAAACATTCCTCATGGTTGGCTAATTTGGTTCCAGTTAGAAAGAAAAATGGGGAGATCAGACTGTGTGTCGACTTTAGAGACCTTAATAAAGTCTCTTTAAAAGATCATTATCCCCTTCCAAACATGGAGCAGATCCTTCAAAAGGTAATTGGTTCCGAACGCTTCTCCCTCCTGGATGGCTATTCGGGATATAATCAGATTCTGGTGCGTGACTGTGACCAATACAAAACAGCCTTCACCACTAAATGGGGAACATTCGCCTACCAGAAGATGCCTTTTGGGCTATCCAATGCTGGTGTTACTTTCCAGCGAGCCATGGACATGGCTTTCAGTGGTTTGATAAATAGGAACGTGCTGGTGTACCTCGATGATATAACGGTTTTCTCCAAAGAGGCAGGACAACATATGAAGCACCTCAGGGAGATTTTTGAGAGGTGCAGGGAATTTGGCATCTCCCTAAATCTAAAGAAATGTGTATTCGCGGTTCATGAGGGGAAACTTCTTGGCCACATTGTGTCCAAGGAAGGTTTGTCTATCGACCCAGAGAGAGTCCGCTCCATTCTGGAGATGTCCCTACCGAAGCACAAGAAAGCCCTACAGAGTTTCTTTGGCCGAATAAATTTCATTCGGAGGTTCATTTCAAACTTTGCTGAAATAGTTAAACCCCTAACCTCCTTGCTAAAGAAGGGTGAAGAATTCAAATGGACAACGCCAAGAAAGGATAGCTTTGAAGCTATCAAACAGGCTTTGACCCAGGCTCCCGCTCTGATCAGCCCCGACTTCAACAAAGACCTCAATCTCTATACCTTCAGTAATGGAGAAGTGATATCTGCCATGCTTACCCAAGCAAACAGTGATGACCTCGAGCAACCACTCACTTTTTTCAGCCAAGGGTTAGAGGACTTCGAAACTAGGTACACCTATGTAGAGAAGCAAGTCTTGGCAGTAGTGCGTAGCCTGAAGAAATTCAGATATATGTTGTCGAACAGTAGGATCCATCTCATGGTTCCACATCCTGGCGTCAAGGATTTCTTGACCAATCGAGACTTAAACGAGAAAAGAGCGGGATGGATCACTAAGGTAATGGAGTACGACATAGACATCAAAATCACCAAGTTGGTTAGAGGAAGGGGCCTGTGTGAACAGCTAGCCACAGATTTGAGACAAAGGGGTGAAGACAGCTTGCTGATCCATGACGCAGCCACTGCAAAAGAACCAGTTGTCGTAAGAGATTGGACACTAGACATGAGGCGTTTCTTTCTTACGGGCGAATGTCCACAGGGTCTCGATAGGGCCGGAAGAAGGTATTTTAAACTTCAGTCCCTTCCCTATATTCTGATTGACGGAGTATTATTTAGGAAGGATCTCTCTGGGGTTCTCTTGAGATGCATTGACTCCAGTCAGGCTGACAAGGTATTGGCTGAGTTTCACAATGGGCCAGCAGGTGGCCATTTCGCCCCTAAGACCACAGCAGCAAAAATAATGAGAGCTGGCTATTTCTGGCCCACTCTCTTCAAGGATACCCATGCCTGGGTAAGGAAGTGTCAGAAGTGTGCACTCTTTGACGGAAAGCAGCGATTGGCTGCCATGCCCCTACAGCCCATTTAAGTTGAGCAACCATTCATGCAGTGGGGCCTGGATTTCATAGGGATGATCAACCCTCCCTCTAGCACCGGACACAAGTGGGTCCTGACTGCTATGGATTATTTCACCAGGTGGGTGGAAGCCATTGCTTTGAAGGAAGCAAATGAGAGCGCAGTCTTGGATTTCTATGAGGACTTAGTGACACGTTTTGGGGTCCCAGCCACTATAATCTCAGATAATGCCCTGGCTTTTCTGGGAACCAAAACTAGTGAATGGGCACTAAGGTATGGTATATACCTTAGCACTTTGTCAAATTACTACCTGTAGGGGAATGGACTGGCTGAGTCTACTAACAAAAATTTGATCAAGATTATAAAGAGGACCATGGAAGAAAATCAGAAAACTTGGCACGCCAAGTTGAAAATAGCTCTATGGGCCGATCGAATCACTCCGAAAAGATCAATCAGAAATTCTCCATATACGCTTGTGTATGGAAGGGAAGCAAGGCTTCCTATCTCACTCGAATTTCCAGCGCTGGACCTCACACATTAGCTGCAGCTAGAAGAAGGAAGCAGCATGGAGGTCAGATTATGTGAACTAATGGAGCTCCAGGAGGTAAGGAACCAGGCCATGGTCTCTATGATCAGTCGCCAACATCAAGTGAAAAGGCATTTTGACAAGAAGTCTTCATCAAAGAGTTTCGTCGAAGGAGACATTGTCTTAAAATGGGACGAAGATAGAGCTAAGCCTGGAAAACATGCAAAATTTGATGCCCTCTGGAGCGGTCCTTACATAATTACTCAGTGCAAGTAGCATAATGCGTTCCAGCTCTCCAGGTTGGATGGCGAAGAATTGCGTATCCCAGTCAATGGGATACACCTGAAGCATTGTCACTGAATTTTTGGTTCCGCCGTACATAGTTTCCCTTGTTTTCTTCCCTATTTTCCCTAAGTGCAGTTTGCACAGTTAGTTGTTTTTAGTCTTGTGTGTTTCCCTTGGCAGTGGGGGTAATTTCTGTATTTTTAATTTTGGCATCTTCAAAGTTGTTGTGAACTTGTTTCAAAGTCACCATCCGACTCCGCACCCAATGGATATGTAAGGCAACTGGGTTCTAAGCATAGCAGGCACGCTTCCCCCGTGAGTCGCCAATTTGTTGACCCAATTTTGCCCCTCAGGCAAAATCTCAGTCACCTCCTACACCTGCTTCGCAGGCCCAGTCATTTCAGGGTGCAAGGTCCACTTTCAGGTTTTGACAGTGCCGTTGCAGAGAATAGGTAGCAAAGGACAGAGTCTTCAGACGTTCGCAAGAGAAGAAGGGGAAAAAATAGAGTGTTCGACACTTAGTCAAAAAAGAGGCAGGAAAAAATGCAGAGGGCGGCAGATTCGCCGCCCACTACAAGGGCGGGTAAAATGAGCCCGTCTACAGAGAAAATGCAGAGGGTGGCGAATTCACCGCCCACAACACAAAAAAGCAAAGACATCGGCCGACGTCAGCAATACTGCCGTCGTCGGAACCTTACAGAGACCGACGTCGGCAGAACTGCCGACGTCGGCAGCACAAGGGCAGGCACAAAAACCAGAAAAGCCCGCCCATGGCGGTGAAATGAAAAACCCCGCCCCATGGCGGTGAAATGAAAAAGCCCGCCCATGGCGGTGAAATGAAAAACCCTGCCCCATGGTGGTGAAATGAAAAAGCCCGCCCATGACGGTGAAATGGAAAACCCCGCCCCATGTCGGGGAAAGGGAAATTGCCGCGCAGGGTATAACTCTACCGACGTCGGTAGCTTACTTTAACCAGTGTCAGCAATATTGCCGCCATCGGCAGCTTATCAGCCGACGTTGGTAGGTATTCCTACATGGAGTTCGTGCAAAGGGCGGCAAAATCACCGCCCACTATAAGGGCGGCAAAATTCCCCTGCAGTGCACAAGAAAAAACCCGCCCAGCCGCCAAAGGAGAAGACCAGCACGCAAAACGAGGTGACCAGCATGGTCTTGGCAGACTTGTGATGTCATCAATAGTGTTTTTCACACTTTTCAATGAGACTTCTCTTGGTTCTTCTGCTATAAATACAAGGACTTAGTCATTTTCTAGGGATCTTCCTGACTTTTGTAAAGAGCACTGCTCTGCAAATTTCCCACCTGAATCAATAAAAATACAGTTTTTACCTCCATCTTGGATTGATTTGCTGTGTATGCCCTGAGTATCATCTGTGTTTAGTCATTATCTTTCATGCTTTCATAGGTAATACCAACAGACCAGCGATCTGCAGGGACCGGTTCTACAGCTGAAAGGAGAAGAGCAATACTTGAGAAGGACAGAATAGAGTAAGTTGCTTGCAAGTGTGCATTCCATAGCACCTCGGTAAACCTCTGTGATGTATTTTCCATTATAGCCTCCCCCTTTGTGTTAGCAGCCTGATCCCTCTACCAGATGTGTAGAGTATACTTGCATTTTCCCTGATTCTGAGAGTGGATCTGGAAGGTCACTCATGTTTTTGGTGTATCACCTCTTTTAGAGTAGGCTGTTTGTTTTCAAGCTTCTCTCTCTCTTTTCACCCCCCCCCAAGTGTATACCTATATATCTATATTTTTTCATTACCCGAAACAAACAAGATACATCAGAGGGAACTAGCCCATATCTAGAGACTCTCCTCTCCTGCTTCGCCGTCCCACAGGCGAGAGAGGGGTTTCCATGTTGCAGGGAGAGGGTAGGAATCCGTGTTCCTGCCGCTGGGTGCACTTTCCAGCGTCAACAGTTACATTGAGGCTAACCTTCTACATCTATTCAATTATGTTCAATGGAATCTGAGGTCCTTTTGACTATGGTTTATAAATGAGAATTTCTTCCTATATTTGTGCACTAGCCTGAGGTAGCTCTTCTCTTCATATAGATTACTCTATGTAAAGTGAAGGTTGGATAGGCACCTTGGCTTGTGTACCTATGTGAGTGATCTTAGGCATTAAAGGAAAGGGCCCTAAAGTTGGTATTACATCCTCTATCTCTCCATTTGAATCTTGTATTAAAGGAAAGTAGGGTACTTCTTCCACTTGATTCACCATTCTAATTCATGTAGTTTAAGTCATCCTCCTATGAATTGATGAGAGTAGACCCATATTTTTGTTGCATTAGTAATTTAATCACTCCTTCATGTAGGGACATGATATTCATTTACTCTTGGGGATGTAACAAACTTTGTACCATGAGCACTTGGTTCATGACTTCATTTGTGCATTTAGCTTAATTATACAGTTGGTTTTATGGAAAACACCATTAGAGGTCTTGCACAATATTTTTTTGCATAGGTACAAGGTCTCTATAAATGCTAGTGACATCAAATTTTTATGAGTAAGTCACTCTATTATATGTGAGCTGATTTTGTGCTTGTGCACCACCTTGGTAAGGAGGTTTAATTGACTAGTATTGCTAAGTTAAGGGTTGATGAGGCCTAGGGTACTATGTTTACTACCTTTTAAGGGAAACAAGCTCATTTAAAAAGCTTTGTAGTAGCATTTTATTAAGGTAAATAGTAGCTAAAGTTAGTGGTCTTATTATGGTGGGGATAGGTGCTAACATAGGCTATGTAACTAGTTGGATAGGAGGAGGATCTATGAATAGGGGAATGGGGGGTTTAGGTGCTATCTTCCCTACTTGGATCTAATAATTTTATTCATTTATAGTGACTTCATAGGCATTAGGTAATATTGTGCCTCCCATGGATTGAATCAGCACACCTATATCACTATTAAGATCTTTTAAAAAATATAAAAACATAGTGTCAGGAGATGGATTACACAAAGGTGGGATCCTATCCCAAACTCTCTCAAAATTTAATTTAATATCAACCATCATCTCATGTGGGGATCTCTTTAAAGTTGTGAGTTGATCTATCAAGGATAAGTGGTCACTCCAGTCCTTAAATTAGTTACATAGCTCCTCCTTGAGTTCATCCTATTTATAAATGTAATTTAATCTCAAGCCTCTGTACTATTGAATTGATTTACTTTTAAAGGAAGAGGAAAGTATCTTGACTATGAAATTATCTTTGGTGGCATCGTGCACTAAGAATATATCTATGATATCCTAAATGTGTTCCATAGGATAAGTTGCATTATTGCTAGTAAAGTAAGATAAAATTTTGAGGGATGCAACTAGAATGTTGTCATATTAGGAAAGATCCAATGGATTGCCTCCATTGAAATGTATAAATAGTTGTTTCCTATAGACAACCATGAATGGGATAGGGAATAAGCTTCCCCTCTGTGCAGGGAATATCCCAAATAAAGGTGTAGATTGAAATCTAGGGGGTAACCATCTTGAACCAATCCTTCTCTTAACCAGGGATGAAGATGTTCTTACTTATATCCTTATATATGGTGCTCAAATATCAATGAAATGGAAATAAATAACATTCATATATTCTTTTTTTTTTATGTTGGCATGTAGATAGGGGGATTATCTTTATGAATCATAAATGTTAGGACTCACTAGGTGCTCTTATTGATTATCTACAA
Organism: Torreya grandis; assembly: GCA_037957365.1. Classification (NCBI taxonomy): domain Eukaryota; kingdom Viridiplantae; phylum Streptophyta; class Pinopsida; order Cupressales; family Taxaceae; genus Torreya; species Torreya grandis. Next base: position 14,850 of record JARHVA010004736.1, on the reverse strand, counting down.
CACTTTTTAGGTAAGGGTATCATCAATTCATTATCTCTTTATTCAACTAGTCCAATTAGGTGTGATAAAACTATTTTTATTCAAAATATGCTCCCATGGATGATCTACTATAAAGGATTTTTTAATGGTATGGCACAAAGTGAGAATGCCTTTTAGAGGGCATAAAAGTGTTTAACACAAGGAGTGGATGTATTATTTATCACCTACACATGCAAAGCATAAATTATCTTGTCATAATTATGGGATCATCCCCAAAGCATGGGACCCTTGCACTCCTTAGGATGAGCCTCTAGAGTAAACCATTTTCTTTCTATTATAAATGCACCTAGTTTAAGACCAAGACACATACCTAAAAAGTAGAAAGGTAAATCTAACGCTAATCTAAACCTAATATTTTTAAGGAAAAGGGATGGAGAAGGTAATAATATTCTTGAAAATGAAAAGGTGATATACTAAGAATAGAGTGAGCACTCTTACTACTTTGAACACACTACAAATCTTTGAAAATAAGATGTTATCACAAAGACTCTACCAAGGATATGATAAATACATAAGTGTTTCTCATAGAAGCATTATAATGTAATGAAACACTACTGAGGATGACAAATAATCCATATATAGTGTCTATAATATCCTCTAATGTGCATAGGATATGACTTGCAAGTGATTTCTGAGTTCCACACATAGGTGTTGGGGATGTATCTCGATGAAAGGGGTAAAAATTACCCATAGACAAAGATAAACAAACACAAATAACACAAAGAGTGTAAGAAGAATAGAGGGAGGTGAACTTAATTATAATTAAAATGCAAGGTTTAACCAACAAAAGTTCTCTTAGAGAGAAAATTTTGGTAGTGTGAGGTTGTCAAAAATATGTCAACCTTTTTTACAATGAAAAATAAGGATATTATAATGGGTCAATCCTTTTTACAAATAATGTGCCACCTGAGGTGGTAGATAAAGATTTTAATTTTATCATGGTGACATGCCTATGCTTCTTTAATTCTACTTGGTGATTTAGATATAGGAGTTGGTGGTAGGATTCCTTTGGAACCACATCTGTGTTTAAGAGTGGAAGATTCCTAAAAAAGTTATAGGTGTGGTGTGTGACAATGTTCCTATGTTTGACAACTATTTTTACATTTATTTATTATGATAAGGCCTCAAACGCTATTAAACTACTTATCCAACTACCTTTTTATACTTTGCTACCACATATGAATCACTGCACAGGTCTCCCTTGAACTACCATGTCATTGATTTACACCTAGGGTCCACATTAGTCTATAAATTAGTATGTGTGTATTCTAGATCACAATCTAAAATGTATGAGATCATAGGAGTGAACCTCTATGATTTACTACAAGACTTCATTATGAAGGTGTGAGGGTCATTTTGAATAAGAATGAACATGAATATGAAATATCTTGGGCACACTTCTTATAATTAAAAACATATCCTTGAATACATCTACTTGCACTATCTAAAGATTGCAACTCTACATCCTGGGACCTATGCACCAATCACACTTTTATGATGAAAGATCTTATATGTGGCACACATCAAGAATGCCTAAGGGAATAAATCAATAGTTAGTTGATGCATAGATCTACACTAACTACTTTATGTGTGGGCATGGATGGAAGGCATCTACGAATGACTTGCTTTAAATAAGTTGACACTTTTTAGGTGCACATATATTTTGTAAGATATTTGAGAGCTCTGCACATTCTGGGGTGACTTAGAAAGTCAATATATCTCTTCATTAATTAAAATCATCAGATAGAGGTAATTATCCTATAGTCATTTATAACTTCATGATGGGACCTCATATTAGATAACCCCATTCACATTAACCTAGTTTTTTCATAGGATTTGGGGCAAGTTGTTTCATGATTTCTTCCATACCTTTAACTTCTATCATGTCTCCTTCTAATACTCTAACATCATCCTCCATCTCTTCTTTCACATCCATTCCAAGTATTTCTACAAACATGGAAGGTGTGACCTTTAGTGGGTCTATTCAAAATACCCACATGAATACCCATTTACATACAACTCATAATACTAGTGTTTCTCATTATACTAGTGATTCACATGCCACTAGTGAATCGCAGTTTCCTAGTGCATATTAAACTCTTAATACTTCACATAATACTAATATATCCAAGGTTGCTTCTACTACTAAAAATATTATTTAAACAAATCAACTAATATTATAAACTCTTAATGAAATGGATACTTTCCAAACTAATAATGCAAATCAAATGATATAATGTAAAACCTATTATTTCATATCCAAGACCAACCTCAACCTACTTAATGGGGGATGTAAAATACTAATTCCCCCCACCTCTCCTTATAGATTCACATATTAACCTTATACCATAACCCCCACTTATTAACACAACTATTAAACACTTAAAAAATGAACCTTTTGTTCATCAAATTTGAAACATTGACATAGGGGGAATAGTTCCTACTATTACTTGTAATAGATCCATAGATCCATTTTTATACTTGAAAACCTTCATAAATATATATAAATATTGGGTTAAACTTAATAAATTTTATCCCACAAAAATCTTAACTATTTTTTTTTGTGACACTTAAGATTGGTATAACTAACTTAAAACTCATCTCATAGAATTGGGGCATGTAGAACTAATAAGCACACAAGTAAAAACACCAACAACACAAATTGAAAATACTTCTCATGCCATTAATATAAGCTCTACTACCCCTACAACTAAGACACCTTAATTGGATACCTCACAAACATCAATTGATATTTCTTCTACTCAACCACAAGAAATTAACAAAGATTCAACCACATCACCTAAGATATCACAAGTGCTTACAAACAATCAACCTATCTTAAAAAAATATAAACCAAACATACCTTATCAACATAAATTTCAATGTAATTCCAACTCACCTTCAAAGGATTTACTACAACATTATGCACCTCTATCCAATAATACTCTAACAGATTATGATGAACGGGATCCCATAACAGAACTATCACATCTCCCATATTAGATTCCTTTCTTAGAATTCGTGATAACTTCTCATCAACATCAAAATATATTAATGTAATTATTATTTTAAATGAACATCCCTCAACCTCCACCCATGGGGAAAGAAGGTACTTTATTAGTATTTTAAGATAACATCCTATAACAGTGTGAAGAACTATTTATCCATGTTGATGAAAAAATAAACACTTCTCTTTCACTCAAATTTCCTATCACTTCCATGATTATTGATGAGATATTCCTTCATGTGGATGATACACCATTATTTATTAGTGTAAAAATATGAGATATCTAGGTCAAACATTCTTTAATTGATGAAATATAAATCACTTGTGTTACTTGCCTTGATTTCATTAAAACACCTTGATATTCTGAATGCAATCATAAATCCATGTAAATTATATGTCAAGGATATGATTGAAGATAAATTTCTCCCTTAGGTTGTGTTTAGATTCCTATCAAAGTTTCCCCAGTCACATTACATGTGAAATTCATTTTATTTAACTTTCCACTCTCTTATAATATCTTACTCAATCGACCTTAGACACATCACATGAGACTAATTACCTCATCAACATGCCAATGATTCTATATACAATATTTAAGGAGATATGAACCCTTGTAATTTTTAACAATTCCAAGAAATAGGTTTTTTTAAAATACCCATCCTTGAACCCTTACCTAGCATCCCATTTAGTGAATCATAACATTTTAATTATTCCATCAACTTTACTAGAGGTTATAATGGTCATCCCAAACTAATAATATATATGCCACCTAAACTTTTAAATTTAGATGATAATAAACTAGATGACATAATTTTAAAAATAAAAACTTTTGATCACTCTTCTAACATAATCACTTAATTACCTCCTTATCTATGACCTCAATATCATCAATAACCATGTGATGAAATTTTATTTACCTTAGAAAAAACTAAGAATTCCATTCACCAGGCTTCCTCAACTGATAAAATAATTTATGCATGTTTTATTGACCTTTATACTCTGAATTATGATGATGTATAATCTTTAAATGATCTATTTTTATCTATATTTGCTCAAGATAAAGATGTAGAGATACTTATATATCATTATTATTTACAACATTATCTTAAATTTATTCATGTAGTTCTTGCTCTTACACCTAATATTATTTCTTCATATGATGTTCATATATATGATATGGAGCACACACACTATACCTTCAACCACTATAGATCCTCTTCAAAGCATGCTCATGGACTATGCCATGATAGGACCTTACCAATTTTTTAGATTCCATGATTATTCTAGTTTACTTCCTCTAGATATCTCAGATGCACTATTTTGACCCCTACAAGTTTAACCATTCATTCAATTCAACCTAGAGTTGATCCTATTATTAGTTATCCTAGTGGTGATGGCATACTACCTTTTCCTAAACTTGATCCTTTACCATCATGATGGGTAGATGAGCCTTAATGTGAGATCTATAAAGTTGTTAGTCATTGGTCTAAGGATTTTTAGTGCATACCAATAATAATAGGCATATTTTTATACCACCATAGATATCTAACATTCACCATCTACTACTAGAGTACTTGTTGCTATCATGGTACACATAATCATTCTTATATTGATTCCACTAGCTCAAGAAATACATTGATACACTTTGTATAGTTATAGCATAGCCAAAATAAATGATTTTACTACCTCATAATGTACTTCTAGAGCATATTCCTCAATATGGGGAGTTTTATTGTCTTTGGGATCAATGCACTACAAACCATACTGATAGATGATGAGTGTTTCAACAACATTTTTGAAAATTTCCATGGCCTACACTTGTATTAGCTCAACCTTATGTTATAGGTCACTCCTAGATAAAGGCTACTCCTCTGTATACTACACATTTACATTGATCTACAAATAGCATTCACAATTTGACATTTATTCCTTTCATTAAGTATCACACATAAGAGATACCTCAGGAGCATCATATTGATTCTAGCACACCAACCTTCTTTATGGAGATGATATAATAGGAAGTCCTTTCATGACTTCCTTCAAATATTAATGAGACTCTAATTAATGTTAATGTTTATTTATATAAAGATTTGTAAGGTATTATGGATGACATTTATGAAAAGATTTATTAATATTTTTGAGCACATCATGGTGTTATATGATTTTATTTATCACATTATTATATGATTTGGATTTGATTTATGAATATATCTGGGTATTTTACTTATTTATTATGTCTTATGGGTTATTTTCTCTTCTTATTAACATCTTTTGATTTAAAATGAATATCAAATGATTTAATCTTATGGTTTAATGTCTTTACATGGCTTAATTATTCTTAAAAACTTTGATTTATGCTTGTTTTGTCTTTTAAAAACAAAATCAATAGAGTTATTATTGTGATTTGGTTCTTAAAACCAACATCCCTTATTTAGATTATCTTTTACCATATGATCAGTTAACAAGCATATTTTTCATTGTATCACTACATACATAGATCTCTCTTGATCTCCATCATTTCCCTCATTATTTCATTTTTCATACTAAGTTATAGGCAAACCTAATTATTTTGCAATGCATGTCAATATCACTAGGTATTTTGTCTCCTATAACCAAATACTACATCCCCTTTGTGTTTGTCACTTTTATCACTCATGATTTCCTTTTTCGAATCAATATGGATGAGGAACCAAAAAAGACAAAAAGTTAAAATCCAAATTATTTAAACAAAAGGCAATAATCAAAAGGAAAAAATGAACATTTAAAAGTCAAAATCACACTAAAAGATGTGATTCATATCTAGCACATATCCTATTTATAATAAAAGATTAAACTCCATAGTTGGAATCATAATAGATTCAAAGTCCATTAGGGTGAGGTTGGATAGTATATTGGATTAGGATATTTCAAAATTATAGTGCTACCTACTTTCTCATGGAAGTACCCAATCTTCACAATAGATAGATGGATCTATAAAGTTTCCTAAGGAATGGGGAACATGATGTGGGAAGGCATGTCCATTTTATTTTTTTAATAATTAACCTTAATGAATAGATCCTATTATTACACTTATTTTCTCATAAATTTTTTCACTTACTATAAAAAAATACTTTCTACATTTGACATCCACTAGACTCTTAGTGTATCCCTATTTACCTAGTATATCTCATGACTACTAAGATTTTATTATAAACACCTATCTCATGATTTTTACAATCCTTAATTAATTACAATAATACCACTAATCACCCTTGATGAATATGTTTTATTAACTGATCATACCCCTAGGGTTTCTTTTTGTGAGTTTTAGTGTAAGACCTTGGATAGGATTAGGTCTTCCTCACAAGCAATTCCTACAAATATTCCTAATATTATATTTTACCTCATTGGTTTCCATTTTTTGAGTTTAAATTCAAGACCTTGGATAGGACTAGGCCTTACTCAAAAAAAAATTCTTACAAATATTCCCAATATTATCATTCACCTCATTAGTATTCTCTTTGTGAGTTACAGTGAAAGACCATGAATAGAACTAGACTTTCCTCACAAAATATCCTAAAATACCATGATTGGTCACCATAATAAATATCACTATTGCTATTTATATCTTAATTTTATTACCATTTTGTGTTACACACTTAAATATTTGTGTTATTATGTCTTACATTTTGATTTATGAGTCATTTTCATACTCCCATCTTGAACTAGTTGGTATTATGTTTACTTAAAAGTTTCAAATTGTCCTCATTTTTATTAATATTTGATTATGTTTTGCATTATGATTCATTTTACATATTTTCCATCTAGGTTTAGTATGTTTGATTATATTTATTATTCTTAATCATTTATCTATTACACATTCCTCAACTTGACTGAATGTGTTTTATACCAGTTACATTTATCATACAAATTTTTCAAGTATTTGATTTAAGTGTATTTTAAAAAATTATTTCATTTATTTATGTTTTTATCATTTACAATCATCATTCATTTTGTAATAAATTTTATTATTCTTTTATTTTTATTTTCCTATTTATTTTTAACCATACATTTATTCACAAATAGCCATAAAAGAATACAACACATCACATATTTTATCATAGCATATAACAAAAACTAAAACACATGTGCTACAAATAAAACATACATTCATAGACATCCATGATCAACATAAAACAATAAATTTAGAAACATATATATCCATATATTAAATTTATGATACAATACATGATACAAAAGACAATAACATCCAACAACTCTAGGGTTATGCTTCATCATGTCTATTTTGTGGATGAGCCACACTAACCATAGATGCCTATGACCATCCTATATGAATATACTATTTTAATGATGTTGTAAGGGATCAAAGTCCATCAATATGTCCTTATAGATTATCCACCTAGGCCTATACCTATAATAACCATCTCACTATAGACATATGAGCAGCTCGCTCCTCAAACACTATTTTCCATTCTCATAGCTCACCATATCCTTCTTTGAGAGGTATCTATGTGGAATATAATCATGTATGTAACTCACATGATACATCACCAATAAAATAAAACCAAATAGCATACTCTAGAGTGTATGATACAATAGGACCAGCCATAATAGTAGTATCATTTTGTGTCAGTGCCCTATCCAAAATATAATGATGAGCATCTCATACTATATCATCCCACCCAAACTGATCCTCAATAGTATATAAAAAACAAAAACTAATTGTATATTATATCTCACATACATATAAATATCTAAACAAATATATAGATATATAGATATATATAGACACACACACACACACACACACACACACACACACACACACACACACACACACACACACACACACACACACACACACACACAACTATATCTAGTCATATATCCAGTCAAAATAATAAACACTTACCAACAACATGATCTACCATAATGGCCACTCTGTATACATAGATTCCAAGTAACTCTATAGGGGAATTCCTTTAAGATTTACAAAATCAAGAGAAATAAATCAAGTACATCATGAACTACTCTAAATCTGATGCTCTATCATCCCACTATGTATTGCATGGGTTGTGGGATATCCATGCTCAACCACCTCCTCATTTGTGCCCACTACCACCCACTAATGTCTCTATCATTTTCATGCCTATATTGGAAACCATAAAACCTATTGTGGATTAAGAATATCCACATTCACATCCTTAATATCAACTATTACCATATCCACATCTATAGTTATTACCTCCTTGGTAGTATCTCTAACTCCTCTTGGTTTCCATTTCTAACATGTCTAAGGTCTTGACCACCAATATTAGATCATAGGTATATCCATAGGTACTCTTTTACCTCTAATACCCATAGATTCTCTCATATGACATGCCCAATACTCATGCACTACTATAAGAGTTTCAAGATGTGATTCCCCAAACTATTTTTGTAAAGGATTAATAGGTTGTGGATCTATCCACCAAGTATAATCACTAGTAATATGAACATGATTCAACCCAAGAGAAACTATAGGCCATGTTGACCAACTACCAATAATATCTGTATAGGGTTTCCATATAACATTACCATGGTAAATTGTCTATAAGGCCAAATTATGTGGTACAACATGTATAACATGGTCTTATCACCATCTAATAACATGAGGAGCATTTTCATCCATAACATTGGGTAAACCAGCTAGTAAATACATGGGAAATGTCTCATAAATCTAACTACACAATAAAATAATATGTCCCATAGTCTTCTACCCACTGACCATGAGTGAACCCAAGAGCAATTGTAGGCCAAGTCAGCCAACTACCAACAATATGTGTATAGGGTTGCCATATAATGTTACCATGGTAAATTATCTATAAGGCTAAATTATGTGGTATAACATGTATAACATAGTCTTATCACCATCTAATAACATGAGGGACACTATCATCCACAACATTGGGCAACCTAGCTAGTCAATACATGGGAAATATCTCATAAATCCAACTACATAATAAAACAATAGGTGCCATAGTCTTCTACCCATGGGATAAAATACCATACATGTCATGAACCAACTATACCTAAATCATATACCCTAGGCCATACAATGTACCTTGATCCAAAATGAACTAGCATAAGGATACCTTATATAATGACACCTTTTCATCTGACTTATGACAAAGCACATGCAATATAAAAAAGCCTATCACTACCTTCTAGATATATATAAAGTTAGATATATACACATCAAATAATCACACCCAAAAATCCTAAAAATATCTCTTAGAGCCTCTCACCAATCAGGCTAAGGATCTTCTCTCTAAATTTGCCTTAAGGGCAGTACAAATAATAGGGATCCCACCAATGGGAATTCAAAGTAAAGAATGGACATCCTCTAAAGTGATGCCCACCTCTATGGTATTCCCATCCACCTCCCATCATAAAATTTTGTTTACCCATTCCCATGTTCCTAAGAACATCATGACTAATTCAAAACTGAGGGTAATCCTCTACATCTACATGATGCCAACTATGTATAATCATTGACTATCAATCTATCTAATAAATCAAGTAACTAGGATACATCTACCAAATACTAGAGTCTCTATTGTCTCTATAAAATTCTAAATAAAAATTATATATTAGTCCTCATCCTCATATAATTAGGAAAATATACTCTAATATTCATTATAAATATGCTTAATTTCCAAATTGACTACTTCATCAACATGCTCTTATAATTTTTCTACCACTTTATACTAAGTTAGCTAGTTAACAAACTATGTCGGTCATAGTGTCAACATTAAAACTAAGTTGGCCATATGCTATGCAATCAGTTGGTTATCAAAACTAGATTGGATATATGTTACACAATCAACTAGGTATCAAAACTATATTGGCCATATGTTATACAGTCAACCATGTCAATATACTATGTTGGCCAATTCATATGAAGTCATCTATTATTATAAACTATGTTGACCAATTTCATACACTACTATGTCATCTAGCATGTACACAGTCAGCCACTTTAAATTTACCAACTAGATCAACCTTTCTATATGAAGTTGGCCACTTAGGGTCATACCATATTATCCACATGTTATACAATTAGCCACCATCTTTTTCTTTCAATTTTTTAATTGAGTCAGCCTAGTTGACTATGTTTAACAAATGCAATGACTTTTTACATACTTATCATCAATGTCTTAGGAATTTATGACTAATTTCAATACCTACCTATTGACCATCCTACCCTCTACCCTAGCCTAAAAATTATTGGGAAATTTTTTTTAATACAAATTTTACCCACCATCTAATTTTCCAAATTTATATTTTTCAATTAAAAACATGAAAAATTCTAAAAATTAAAGCATCACTTACCTAAACCACACTAGTTTCTACTCTTATGCATCCCCTGCCTCACACATGTCATATCCAGGCCATAATCTCTCTATTCACTCTCTTAGGCCTATTATAACTTTGTTTTCTTAGAATAACAAAATTATAAATGAATAGTTTTAAAATCCTATTAAAATTTTAATTTTCAAAAAAAATTAACTATCAATTATTTTTTGACAAATTCTAATTTTTACTCATAAGTATATTTTTACTAGTTCTTTCTCCAAACCAAAAGATATTCTAGAATCCTAACATTATAGATAATATATATATATATAACACATTTTTATATAATTTTCAAATTTTCTCTTATTTTGTAGGCCCACCTAATGTCCCCTATATTGGATGCCTCTACACTTCACTCACATAATTTATCTTCTACATCATCAAGGCAAGTAAAGGTATGTATTTTTCAATTCTTTCCTTTTAATTAATTTTATGTTCCCTACTATAATTTTATTAGCTCAACGTTAAGGGTTGCAATGTTATTTTACCAAAACATGATCCTATGTCACAATTATGTGACATGTGATGAGTTTCAAATGGGGTATATAAATACACACAGTATTTTTTATAAACTTTATCAATTATTGATGGTGTCTCTCTTAAGAAATACCTTTAATCTCAATCTCTCTAAGTGCATGCCTTAAAAGGTGCACTGGGAAAGGGTTTGGCATAAATTTTTTACTTCATAGGATTATTAGCCCCTATACCACCACTTAAAACTAATAAAAGCTACTCCTATCAATTTATGTAGGCTTTGAAACCCCACCTATACACTTTCATAAGAAACTCACCACTCAAAATTTCCCCTAACTAAGCAAAAACCCATTTTTATCATGTCTCCTACTAGGTCAGTCGGGTTGACCCCATTTTTGGGTTCACCATAAATTACAGAAGTAGGTTGGCCCAATCTAACACAGTTAGAGACCCAATGACTCTACTTTATTCCTAGTGAGTTTGACTAAGATGGCTCCATCAACTTAATTATTAGGAGGGTTTAGGGTCAATATGTGGCTATATGTACCCATTTCATTTCATTTCTAATAGAAGATCAATCAATTATACATCATTACAACTTATAAATATTCTTGTACAATCAATAAGAGGTTTCATTGATTAGGTTTTTTCCATTTAATAAGTAAAAATTGTCTTATAGAAGTCTTGGGTTCATAATATAGGTCTTTTATCATAGAGATGATTTATCCTTATGATCCTTACAAGCCCACAACAACCTCTTGAAAAGAACCATTGGCCAAGGGAAAGAATGAGGCATGATATGTTCACTTCAACAAAGGTAAGTATATTCCTAAGCCCTTCATATTTTAATAAATAGATATTGTATAGTTAATGTTTATTGATTTGTATCTCTCCTTACTTAGATATTCTATATATTATAGATATATTTGTGTTTGCATGTTTATTATCTCCCCCATTTGTGCCACAAACTTTGGTGAGCACTAGATTAGCTTGCATATGCATTTACTAGATTAGCTTTCATATTTGTTTAGTAGATTAGTTTTCTTTATATTATTTACAATCATAAATACCGAGACGGGTGTTATGCCTATTTTTTCAATCCCCTCTCTTTTCTAAAAATTTGAGTGTACTTATAAGTTATTCTACTACATTGATGACTAATGTCATAACACCTAAAACTTCTTATGTGAGTTCTAGTCCATTACTTTCATTTCAAAAATGTATTATATGATAAATGGTTATTATGAATATTATATGTAATAAAAAATTTACTTTGACATTTTAAAGTGTTTTTGAAATCATAAATATGATATAATGAAAATGCATTTAGTTTTATATGGTCAAGATGTGCATTGATAGTTGTGATAGTTTGACTTAGTCATGTGAGTAATAATTCTTCTAGGTTGTACTTGCCCTATTCATATATAAGTGATGTAGTATTTCCTTTGATATTTGACTATGAAAATATTTACATGATCTATTTGTTAATGCATGAGGTATTTGATCAGTGATATTTGAAAGGTTATGGTTTAAAGTTTTCTCATGCTTAACTTAATCATAAGATCTGAGATAGTTAAGAATGATATGTGACTTTAATATTGTTAGTAACCCATGTTACACCCTATTAAAGGTAGATTACTTTAATCCCCTTAAAACTTTGACTAACATTGGAGTGGTACATAAGCATGGGATACCTGTATCTTAGACAAGACATCTAGATTATGAGGCTAGCTCCTCTAATGTATCAACTTTGCTCAATTTACTAAAACCTACTTGATTTAGGATGAAAAAAATTATAAGGATTACTAAAAATGGAAATCCTATTTTACTTATGGTGATACACCTATATTTCTTGTTCATCCACTCAGTTTGAACTTAAAATAACACTAACAAGCAATGCAAATTACTAAATCTTACAACTCTAAGGGACTTATATTTAAGAGTGTTTGATAAAAAGGTTTCATCAAGTGATCAAATCATGAGGGAAATAATTGTAGGCCTAATTCAATGCACTAACCAGTCAATATTTCCACGGTTAGATCATTTACTCAACACCAAACACTATATATGACCTACATAAGATGTCATACTAGTAATTAGGTGAGATTAAGACCTAAGGGAGAAAATACTACCACATATATAAATTAAACTAATATAAAAAATTATACCTATATCATGGAATCTAAAATAGTCATTTTTATTATCCTAATAGGTTACAAATCTCAATCTTTGTAGAGTTTCATCATGCCCAAGAAAGGGATCCTAAAAATAGGCCTAAAATCTTGAATATATAGAACATGAGAAGAGATCTAGCTAAGAGAATGGAATAGAGGAGATAATAAGAGGTATTACAATCCTTAACTCAAGTATAACTTAGTTACAAATAGTATCATAGTTTGCAAGACTTCTCTTTATGCTAGTGCCTTGCATGCTCCTTACATGAGTTCTTTGGCATTGAAAACAAGGTGGTGGGCCATATTTAACTGGTTCAAAATCCTCTTCTAGAATTTTACACCATAAATTGATTAGATGATTCTTGTTAACATGATATCAAGATAAGTGAATGAATTCTTCATGCTTTAAGACTTGGAACATCTATTTAGTTAAGGATTAGTTAACTCATGACTGGTACTTTAGATCAGTTAACTCCTTATTTAGCCCTCTTTTTCATTGATTGCCACTTATCTCTAGTTGTGCATGGGAAACTCCACTTGAATATTAATTATGAAGCATGATAACTCATTATCAACTCTCCTCAATATCTTCCAATGCCATTTTTCACTTAACTTGATTGATCAAATAGGTATAATAGGCCAATTAGGCCTGGTAGCCTAACTTATTGCTCTTGATGACTATAATAACCTACATGAAACCATTATAAACCAAAAATATAATGAGATTTATGCCTATAAAAACCCTCCATATCATTAAATAAGCCTTTTTGAATAAGAAACACCTGTAAATTGGTCAAAGTAGTTGACTAGGTCAAACTATCTTGAATTTATATAGATTGGTTATTCTAAAGAGATCAACAAGGTTATTTTTAGGAATGGATTTGACCATATGATGGATTGAAGAAGAAGAACAAGTGCTAAACATTACTCTCCATGGATTGGAATCCATTAATGCCTTATACCTCTATTTTATACACTTTTTCCTTTAAAAACCCCTATTTTATACCATGTTCATATAATTTCATACATCATAGTACCATTGACAGGACCCTCTCTAAGTTTAATTCATCATTCAAGAGTTTTTAGGTTGATTCATGGGGTTTTGTGTGCAATAAACTTGAATTTTACCAAAACTAGTATGTAGGAGGGTTTTGGAAGTGAACCTTATTAATGATGGTTCATAAAGTATAGACCTCTAAATTAGAAATTCTTTCAATGGATATTTATTCCATATACCCCTTCAAATTTCCTAAGAATCTTGGGTTCCCATGAAAAAGGTGTACAAAGATACTTATACTAGAAATGCTTATACTCTTAGTGATGGTTCATAAAACTCATCTCATAAATAAAAATCAATACTTCATGGATTCTAAGTGCATAGGGTTCCTCAAATAATGATAAGATAATTTGGCCAAACTCCTCCTATGGTGAAAGATATGAGCTCTTGAATATGTAGCTTGAAAGAGTGTTTAGACTGTAATAGTTTGAATTTAATCTTGAGAGTGAAACTAAACTTTCATATTCTCTCACCTATTTTAAACACCTTATTTATGACTTTAAAAATCCTCTTAAACATTCTCATGGTGACACATTTTCTTGATAGGGGTTTGCAAGTGTCTCAAGGTGACATAGGCCTTCTAGGCCTAAAACTGGCTTCTAGGCCTAATTGACAAAATCTAAGTGATGGAGGTAATAATGACCTATAGGATGATATGGGAGGTAAAAAATATCATGACACATTATTATTATCTAATAAAA